>SNQJ01S0021714.1:26255-49757 GCA_010110895.2 Picea sitchensis | reverse complement strand
TTTGTCTTAGTTTTCTTTGATGCTATCCTCATCTATAGAAAAACCTGAATAGACCATCTTGCTCATGTGGATCGATTTCTCCATCTACTCTCTCAGCACCAACTTTTCCTAAAACAATCTAAATGTGATTTTGACGCCTCAGAAGTCGAGTACTTGGGTCATCTTGTTGGCAAGGATGATGTCAGGGTGGATCCTAAAAAGATTGAATCTATGCAAGACTAGCCTCACCCAAATTCTCTCAAAAGATTGCATGGATTTCTGGGCTTAACAAGTTATTATCACAAGTTTGTTAAGAATTATGGAAAGATTGTGACATCTCTCACTACACTCCGTAAAAATAATTCTTTCACTTGGACTCCAACAACTGCTCAGGATTTTCAAACCTTGAAGATGGCCATGTGCACCACTCCAATCCTGGCCCTTCCTGATTTCACAAAGACCTTTGTCCTGGAATGTGATGCTTCAGGGAAAGGAATTGACGTTGTCTTTATACAAGAGGGTCGTCCTTTGGCCTTTACTAGCAAACAACTGTCTGAACACAATTTGGGAAAATCAATCTATGAAAAGGAAATGTTGGCTATTATGCATGTCGTTGATCTTTGATGCCCTTATCTATTGGGGCAACGCTTCCAAATTAAGACAGATCATCAAAGCCTCAAGTATTTTCTGGAAAAACGCATTTCCTCCCCAAAGAAACAAAAATGGGTGACTAAGCTCTTTGGATATGATTATGAGATCATTTACAAGAAAGGAAAAGACAATGTGGTTGCGGATGCACTTTCCCAAAAATATGAAGATGAAGGATCCCTTTTTTCTCCCTCCTTCATTGTACCATATTAGCTCCAAGCCGTTTGCCAGGAATGGCTACACGATCCCAAAAGTTCACATCTGATACAACAATTGCAGTCCAATTCTCCAGTTTCCCCATGGTACTCTTGGATCCATGATGAGATTCGATACAAAGGCTGTTTGTATTTAAGTAAACAATCAAAATTTAAATCCATGGTACTTTCTGAGATTCATGCTACACCCACAACTGGGCACTCCTAGTTTAACAAAACCTATGACAAGGTCAAACGTTCCTTTTTCTGGGATGGTATGAAACAAGACATTCGTAATTTTGCATCTGAATGTGATGTGTGTCAATGCAACAAGGGAGAAACAATGAAATCTCTTGGCACCCTACAACTGCTTCTGATTCCACCTGCTATTTGGAGGGATATCTCTATGGATTTTATTACAAGCTTACCTAAATCGAGAAATAAATCATTCATCATGGTGGTAGTTGATTGCCTTTCCAAGTATGCTCATTTTTGTGCTCTTCAACACCCATTCAAAACATCCACTGTGGCTCAAATTTTCATGGATCAGGTCTTCAAGCTTCATGGCATGCCACATTCTATTGTTTCTGATCATGACCCAACTTTCAACAACAATTTTTGGCAAGAACTGTTCAAGATACAAGGCACCCAATTGCATCTTAGCACAACTTATCATCCCCAGACTGATGGTAAAAATAAAGTTGTCAACAAGTGTTTGGAAACATATTTGAGGTGTTTTTCATCAGAAAAGAAAAATCAGTGGGCTCAATGGTTATCCCTAGTTAAATGGTGGTACAACACTTCATACCATACAGCTACCCGAATGAATCCTTTTGAAGCAGTATATGGACAAAATCCACCTTCAGTTCTCTCATATTTACCAGGTGTCTCGAAGGGCCAGGTGGTTGAACGAACACTTATAGTTCGAGAGGCTATTCTTCATACCCTCAAAGAGAATTTGGTCATGGCCCAGAATCACATGAAGAAAAAAATAGATCAAGGTCGCTCTGAACATCAATTTGCAGAAGGGGATCAGGTGTTTCTTTGACTGCAACCTTACAAGCAAAATTCCCTCAAGGCTGACCATTGTCAGAAGCTGGCACCCAAATTTTATGGTCCTTATACCATTCTCAAGCGTGTAGGACAGGTGGCCTATCAGTTAACTTTGCCCAGTCATTCTAAGCTACATCCTATTTTTCATGTTTCATGCCTAAAGAAGGTGATTGAAACTAAGTGCCAAACTCAAACCAACCTTCCTGAGTTGGACAAAGAAGGATCCATTTGGCTACAACCACAAGCAGTTTTGGACCAGCGTGAGTGTTGCCTGCGTCAGCGAACCATCAAGGAAGTGTTAGTCCAGTGGAAAGATACAACTCCAGCAGATGCCACTTGGGAACCAACTACCATTCTACAAAAATTTCCACATCTCAAGCCTCGAGGACAAGGTTGTTTTTAAGGGGGAGGACATGTTAGGGACCTAACCCCTCACGTAGGTAGAACAATATATTCGGATGTAATAAAGGTCAATATTAATAAGGCCTTTCAATAAGGTAGAATAAGTCAAATGTAAGAATACGTAATAGAAGCTTCCGTTTCTAGAAGGATCTTCCTCTAGATGGTTCTTTTGATAGACATATTTAGTATAAATAGGAGTCGAGGGTATGAGATCCCTAGCTTGGATATTATTATAATAGAGCTCTTCTTGCCTGGAGGTTTTCCCCTCGAATAGGCAAGTGAACATTTCTCTTAGAATCAAAGTGCTCTTTCTGGTGTTATTATGATATCGTTTTAGTGTTATTGTGGTGTTGTTTTGGTTATATTGTTGTTTATCTACCATTTCTAGCATTTTATTTCTGTTCTGCATACTTTTTATATCTAGAATATTACAATTTAGGTGATACCCCTTCTCATCAATAACATACAACATAGAAATATCCAATTACTTTAGATAGTGAAGATGACTATTCCAGAATAATTGGAGATGTTTGTAGAGATGCAAAGAAGTAGAGGACCAGAACCCCAAATCCTCTAAGTGTGTTACCTCCTAAATCACCTGGAAGGGGACATGTTGGACAGGTTGAACCTAATACATCACCAATTTAACTCAAATTGATGATATAACACAGGGGGCACCCTCAAAATTTTTGTCCATCCATCAATAGTCAAATTAAAGAGGAATATTTGAGAGATCAAGAAATTGAAACAAGAAGTAGTGGAATTTACTATCTTGAATATGTGTGTACAAGGGGAAAATGAACAATTAAAAACACAGAGTTGGAAGCTCCGAGAAGAAAATAAGAATCTAATATCCGAGAACAAGAAATTGTATAAGAGTCTCATTGACTCTAGTCATCCATCACATAGAAGACGAACTGAAAGGATAACCAAAACAAAAGGGGTCTCAATATTTTAATTAATGTTGTTGGGCTCTTCTAGAAATTTTTGGGCCGACTTCAATTTTGTTTGTTTTTGTGGATCCTTTTGCATGAGGACATGCAAGAATACATGTGTGGGGGATATGTTGGCCTCCCATTTTTTCATAATCAATTGCCTCTTTTTCCACTATTATCCTACTTTTATACCTAGACCATGCCCATATAATCATAGATTTCTATGTTTCTAAGTGCAAAACCTTTCAACAAGCATCTAGAGTTAAATGTTGCTTCTTTCATTGCATTTCCTAAGTCTTTAATAAAATTAAATGGGGTTTTAAGATAACATTACTAATGATGAATTGTTTATTTCAATTCTTGTACTGTTAGTTCACTTCTGGTACCTAAGCTCATTAATTGGCATATGTGCACCCTCCTAAATGAAAAATGGTCACATGGGTTTCAAAGGTCGATGTGTCAATATGGTGTGTGTCCCTTTGTTTGTGCCCAGGTTTCTTCATGTGAGCATGAATATTTGGTCAATTGTGTGGTGAACATTTTCTTATGCATGGGTCGTTAGTGATATCATGCTCCACGATGGAAGAGGTACTATTCGTATGCATTTCATGTCATACAAATATTATATGAGATCAAACGTCGATTTGGTTATTTTCCAATATTTTCTAAGGATGTCCTAATGGTTATATGAGATCAGAGAAGTTTGATCTGATTGTTATCATGTCTACTTTTGATGCTTTGGTCTATGGGAGTACAGAGGATCATGTTCATCTCTTCAATTGGGATTTTATTATATATTAACCCATCCTGTAATGTAATGGAGAACTATTGAATTAATATTGTGAATGACCTGTGTGATTTCTTGATACTTTTTATTACAGTATGACACGTATGGATTGATGAGACAATTTTAAATTGGAAAAATCATTTCTTAATACAAAATGGAGTTCTGGTTAATGGTGTCTTTGTGATATTGTGACTCTAAGTAGATAAGGTCGCTAACCAGTTAGGAAGGGGCCACCAATCTAGAATGAGATGCTATGTTGTATTTTATTCTAGTTATCTTAGTTGCAATTAACTCCAACTGATTTTGTTCTGTACTATATCATTTAGATAATTTTACAAGCAATAGTCCTGTATTGTGCCTTAAACTTAGATAAGTTAAAACATTTTCTCTTTTTCTCTTTTGGTAGATACATTCAATTGTTCATTTACAACCTTCAGATTGGTTTGGTATGTTTTCTTCTGCATTTTTTTGTGCCATTTCAATTTAATGAACTTTCAATTGATACTGTCATTGGAATCTTTTTGAGAGATGAATTAATCATTACTTATAAGTACATGAACACTTAAAGTAAAATGTTATACTTCAATCCCTTTGTGAGATTGGATCCAAAAGACTGTTAACTAGTTCTATTTTGGTCTTTAACACTTTACTTTGATCAAATAGACATGTTTAGATAGATAACAAGATCTTGATTGAGTCATATTTACATGAAGATAAATCATTTGGATGTAATGTGTAGTGCTACCAAAATAATTTTTACACTTAACATATGAACCATGAATACAAGTGTGAAGATTTATCATTAGTTCTCTGTGTCTAAATTTGTAGATATTACTTCTTGCATTTTTAGCTAGTAATTTAAAGATTAGATAGCATGTTTGCAAGAGTTTGAGTAATGCTTTGTTTACTGATTTGAACATTATCTTGAATGGTACTTCGTCTTTGCATTTCATGTTTATTAATTTAATCTACAATAGTTAGAATTCATTGGTTTTATGAATCGGTCATTTCTTTGAGTGTATGAATGATTAGTTTCCAAAAGAAATATTGAAACACACACCTATCCATGAGACCCAAACTAATGAACTAATAATTGGTCCTCGATTTGATTTATGCTTCTAAGTATTTTTTATTCCTTCATTCACCAAAATATTAAGTGTTCTTTGATTGCATGAGATTCCATTATAAACATATCTATGCATTTATAAAGCATCTTGACATAGTATGTAATTCCATTGCAAATATTGATACATATATGTGAATGCAAGTTAAGGTGTCTGAAATTTATACTTGGATTCCTTGAATTGATTTTTTTGTGGTTTGAATGCATTTTTTTTTTCTTCGATTGATACCTTTCGTATATAGACTTCATCCTTTTCCTTGCACATACTTTGTTTACNTGTGAATGCAAGTTAAGGTGTCTGAAATTTATACTTGGATTCCTTGAATTGATTTTTTTGTGGTTTGAATGCATTTTTTTTTTCTTCGATTGATACCTTTCGTATATAGACTTCATCCTTTTCCTTGCACATACTTTGTTTACAACTCACAATTATATGCCTCAGATTGACATATAAATGTAACAATGTTTATTAAATGAAAAATAAATAACCTAACAATGGGACTCCCCAATTTGAAGCATAGGTGCTTTATCAAAGGTAAAATATTTCCTTAACAAAACTAGTATTTTCCATAAGTTGTCTTGTGGAAATTCATGGTTTCTCTTAGTTTTTTTCCAATTATCGAGATAGAAACAACACCCTTCCCCAATACTATTTTTATTTTTCACCATCTAATGAAAGTAAAAATGGCATGGACCCCTTACTTTTTATTTTTAAGTTTTCATGAACCTTGATTTAGAATTATCTATTTACTTTGAGATTTTTCATGAAGCTAGTCTTGTTCTTCTTAGAAATCACTAGGCTCCAAAGAATTTCCTTGATATTTTTCATCATCGTTTTTTATACATTTTTTCCTTTTGAATCCTTCAAAACTTGTAAAAAAATTCTCTTTCACATCACATCTAAACTAGTTTTCCATATGTCATATCACTTTGAAGTCAATTTTGGGTGTGATACACTACATCACACCAACTTTACCTTCATTGTGACAAATAAAAAACTTCAAAAAATTTGGAAAAATCATCCATATCGCATGGCTTAAGTTCTCCCTTCCTTGTGCCATACCTCGCACAAAAAATCTTCTCTTGTGACATGTTGCATTGATCTAAAGTTTCAAATAATGTGACATGTCATGCGGAAGATAATATTTGGTGTCACATATCGCATTCAAAAGAATCACTCCCTCCCACATCATATCACATCATAAATTTTTACTATGTGATATGTCACATATCCTCATGTTTTCGCACACCACAACCAAAACTTATGTATCACACCCTAACAAGTTTTATATGCATGCAATATAGCAATGTGACCTATGATGTGATGCTATTTAAATGCGATGTTATTTAAACTATTTAAAATGGGTCGAAAGTGCCAAAAATGGTTTTTTGAGTTATAAAAACAGTTTTCCCCCTTATTTCTTCAACATTTCGCCATTGCAATTGTCATTTTCTCACCCGAAATTCCTCCTTCAGTGCACCAAATCCACTGCATGACATCTCAAGTAAATTGGTGATCAAATCACCATATGGACGCACACCAAAATCTCATCAATAAACCCCTTCTAGTATTAATTGATCCCCATAAGGTATAGGAATATTCTTTGTTTACAATTTCCCATAAATGACAATGAATCTGCCCTAACCAACAACATGTTACCACTCAGTCCTAGGATTCCCTAAGAAACTTAAAGAAATAAATCAATCAAGGGATTGCATGCACCCATTTTCCCCAATATTTTGTATGGCCCTACATATAACTTTTCTCCTTCTACCTTAGCTTCAGCCAAACAAATTTCTCTTTTTTCCAATTGGGAGGGATGAATCACCACCATATTAATAGGATCTCATTCCTTTTGATTGTCCATTCTTACCTTGCTAGTGGAGTCAGCCTCCAATGCACCATAGACACCTCTTGAAGCGAAATGAGCCATGTTCATTTCAAAATAAAGCCTTCATTTTTCTCTCTTATTGAACTTGGATGAACATATTTTTGTGTAGGCCTTGCAAAAAAATGATTAATTGGCTAGTGTCTACCCTTATTTGTGTGTTCGAACCTACACATAACCATTATTGGGATTTTCCCCTTAAAGGAGAAACTAAAAATAACATGATTTTTAGGGGGAGAACCATTGAAATAACATTTTGAATTATAGAATTCCTCTCTTCAAGATAACTGCTTTAAAAAATAAGAAAATTTTCAATCCTCTACTACTTGTCTCCACATAGACATTTATATCTTTGAAAATTAACAATGATAATGTTTGATGTTGTTGACATTGATGAGGTGCAAGATCCTAATATGACTTCCAAGAAGGCCAAAAAGGGAAAATACCCTTTCATTGAATTGAATTAAGATAGAGAAGATGAGCTAGAGGTAGATGTTGGTTCCCCAAGACCAACATACGATGACACCATGTGCTTCATGGATTTTGGTATTGTCTATAAATGGAGTGACATATATCAAATTTTCCAAGAGGATACATATCCCGCAATGCCACTCCTCCCCAAAGACACTAACCTAGATAAGGGAGTTTACCAATAAATTGAACACTCTTAGTTGAAAAAGGTGGCTACGCATGTTGTCATGTTCCCTTGTGTAGAGGTTGTCTAATGGATCACTAGCCAGAATGATGTGGAACATATGTTGATCAAAGATAAAAGTGGGAAATCAATCACTTGTTTTTATACCTATATATTACACATACATTACAATCCCCCTACATTAATGTTCAACCTTACTAAATAAAGGATGCTATAATTCCCCTATGACTATAGATAAGTGATGAAGAGTTGGTGGGTACCCAAGAAACTATTTAGAGAAAGAATAACAACAATGTATCCCACCAGCCTATTAAGGACCCCCTATAATATTATTTTCATCCTATTGAGAAGATTATATGGTGTATCGGATTCTATGAGTTTCAAGGAATCATGGGTTCCACTAGTATATACAATTACCAAAACTAGAATAGTGTTGAATTGGGTATAAATTATCTTTGTTTCTTTGGAATAGCCTATATTGGTGGCCTATCACATAGTGCTTGACACACACCATGTGTTTCACATGGATTCCTACTTGTTGGATACTATCCGTGTAACCCATGCCTTCCCTAGTATGGGTTAAAAGTGGAAATATAGTGACAACCCATTTCACATATATTATTAAGGCCTATGGGAGCATAAGTATCAAATACACAATCATAAATTTGTTAAACAATTTCTAATTCCCTTCTTTCAATTGTTGTTCTATGCCCTAGAAAAATGTATGCTTGATAAAGAGATGCAAACAATAAGCAAAGTTGGACACTAGTATGTCATGGAAAAGGGGACATATACTACAATACATTAAGCCACAAAATCTCCTCATTTTCTCCCCACATTTATACTAGATAGGTTGGTTCTCCAAGATGTTATGTATATCACATTAATAAATAGAACTGGAGAAGCCTTAGGATGGGACATGAAGCTAACTTGGCCTTCATTGTACTTCTATGTGGGAGCATACAATTTTAAGGATGGAAATGAGGAAATAGTAGAAGCAACAACCATGGAAGGTTTCCATTTTAGAGAAGAAATATTCCATAAGCATGACCCACTAGGAATTGTCAATCAACATTGTATAACTTGTAAATATAGATGGAAATACCACAATTAGGTGTGGTAGGAAGAAGAAATATATAGGTCAATGCAAGCCTAAACAAGACAAGTAAAAAAAAGGGGATCTTAGAAAAAGAAAGGGTAGCAAAGGAATCTACAACAAAATAAGCAGCAAAAAAGGAAATAGAAGAAAAGGAAGATGAAGCACTAAGGATTAAAAAATAACAAGAAGAGGAGAATATAAAAAAGAAGCTAAAGCATTGAGGCTTCAGTAGAGGAAGAATATAAGAAGCAAGAAGAAGAGGAAATGAAAAAAAGGGATGCATAGAAAGAATGAATGAAAAAAGAGCAAGAGGAGAAGATGAAACGAGAAAAAGAAGAAATGATTAAGAAAGAAAAACAAGATAATAAATCTAAAGAGAGGGGACAAGACAAAAACCTAGTGGAAACTATGAAATGAGAGACCACGATTGGAATTTTAGGAATTTATTTAATAGGAGGCCATTTCCCTCTTGGAAAGGTCAATCTGGGTGAATTCATCCCTTCTAAATTCGATAGAGTAGCAAGTCTCATGATCCAAATTTATGCAGGAACGCAATAGAATACACGAATAACCATGAATACAAAGATGCAGCGGAAATAACACTTCATTTCATTAATATCAAATAACTGAAATTTGTTTACAGACAGAATAGAAATAAACTAGCTAGGGTGTTGGTACCTTATCTCTGAGAAGAGATGTGGTGGCTACAGGCCTCTAAAATCTGTGTTGCAATGAGGCTCGAAGGCCTATATATTATTGAGAAACAATGGAAACCATAAACATCCAAAAACCTAACCCTAGGATATGAAACACCAGAATATGGGCCCCATCGGGGTAAATTGGTACATCAATTTCCCAGGGTCATAACTTTGGCATACTATCTCCGTTTGAAACATATGATACATCGTTAGAAATATCTATCTGAGGACTACAACTGTTGACAACGAATATCATAGTCCAGAACGGACTTATATTCACTGGAGTGACAATGCCCAAAAAATGTCGTTTAGGGCCTCAAAATGGCTCCGGAAGTTCAGGACCCGAAAAATTGCCAAAAATAGTAAATTGTGCTACAATTAAGGAAAATGAAAAATTAAAAAAAACAATGGTGGGGGGCCAAGTGGAATAGGCGGATGGTGACCAATATCCACCTGGATCATTCCTCCCCCCTTAGGAAGCAATGGTCCCCATTGCGTTGAGGTCCTCCATGAGATGAGGAAACTTCTACCGAACTTGGTCCTTGGTGAGCCACTTGCCCTGGTGAAGGAGTTGGCCTACTTTGACAAATTGATATAGCTGGATCCTATGTTGGAAAGTGTTATTGATATGTGTGTCCATAATCCGATCAATAGTGTCTTGTTCCATGAAGTTTGGGTTTAACTCTGTTGGTGTGAGTTGTTCTGCCATGTCAGATGTGTCCAATAGAGGTGGAAAGTAAGGTCGAAGGTAGTCCACATTGAACACTCAGTGAAGAGCAAGGAATGGTGGGATACTGAGCTCGAAGGCATTGTCCCCTATAGCCTTGGTGATGGTGTATGGTCCATATCGAGGCGGGCGAAGCTTGCGGTGGGGTCCAGTGAGGTGCTCCTTCTGCAAATGTAGCCACACTTTGTCGCCCACCTGGAAGTTGTGTTGCACCCGATGTTGATCATGTCACTACTTGTAATTACCATTGGCTCTGTCCAATATGTAATGAACCTGTTGGCGAATGTGTTGAATGCACTCAATGAAGTTGTTTTCCTTGGCATCTTTAGACTGGACATGAGTTGAATCAGCCTGAGTAGCTACAAATGGTATGGCTACGTCAATGGGACATAGTGGTTGGAATCCCAAACCCACCTGAAAGGGGCTGTGGTCAGTTGAGCTATGGAGGGCCCAGTTATAGCTATGTTGTACATAGGGGAGGCTCACATCCCATGTGCGTGGATTCTTTGAGTTGTACAAATGCAAAATGTGTACGATCATCCTATTGACGACATCTGTTTGGCCATCAGTTTGGGGATGGAAATCTGTGGACTTGGTGAGATTGGTGTCTAGCATTGACTAGAGGCTGGACCAAAATGTATTGAGGAACCTGCTGTCCCGATATGATATGATAGACTGTGGGATCCCAAAGTGTAACAACACTTGTTCAAAGAAGAGTTTAGTAGTGGCTTCTGTTGTGATATTCTTGTTGTAGGTCGCCATAATGGCCATCTTTGAGAATCTGTCGATGACCACGAAAAAACAGTCGCTGCCATGTTTAGTAGAAGGAAGCACCGACATGTAATCCATGGAGATGGATTCCCAAGGTTGACTAGGGGTAGGAAGCGGAGTATATAGGCCTTGCTTCTTAATGGTCAGTTTGGCAATGGCGCATCCAGTGCATGATCTGATGTACTTCCCGACATCCTATCGAAGGTTTGGCCAATAGAAATGCTTCTGCAACATTGCCACTATTTTCTCGACCCTGAAATGCCCAACGACCGGACTATAGTGCGCTTCCCAAATAATCTTGGCACACTCACTTGAAGGAACACAAAGGTGTCCCAGGTGACATAGTAGTGGATCCTAGAGGTGAAAATTTGGAACTCGGTTATCCTCCAAGAGAATCTTGTATGTGTGGCCGAAATCTGGATCGCTATTGTAGAGAAGTGGCCAATCAGAAGTCTCGTGCTCACAAGATTTGAATACAGTGGTTATCTCCACGATCGGTGGTCGGCTAAGGCAGTCTGCAAAATTATTGGTGCTGCCCTTCTTCTACTTGATGTTCAAATGAAACTGTTACAGATATGTGGACCACTTCTGATGGCGATCGTTATGTAACTTCCCTTGTGTTTGTATGAACTGCAGGGGTCGGTGGTTTGTGTGGATGATCGTTTCCTTCCCCAAAATGTAATGCTTCCATTGTTGGCAAGCCTGCACAATGGAATACATTTATTTTTCATAAGTGGGATACTTTCATACTGTGTCGGACAATGTCACTACTACATATGACCAAATTTGCGAGGATTTTTCGTTGATATTTCCACACATATCCATCGTAATTTCCATGACAGCCAATATTTTTTTCGTCGGAATAATTTTATCGCTATATCCATGATCCAGGTGTACGTGGAAACATCAACGAAATAAGCGCTCCATGTGTCACCACCTTCAACATCGGTTAACCCTATGCATCTTCGCAATTTCGACGAAATTACATTGCAATAACAACAAAGAAATGTGGAAATTACGCCAAAACTTTGTCGCAATTGCGACGACTAGTTATGCCAAGCCTATAACTTACGACGTAGATGCTGAATGTGCGACGCAAAACTGTCACAACTTGCGACAAAAATCCGTGGCAATATCGACGAAAAAATATTTCAAAACCAAACTTACGATGTAGATGCTGTATGTGCGACGAAAATTCGTTCCAAATTGTGATGAAATTTCGTCTCTATAGCGACAGTTTTGGTAAAATAGTAAAATTGTTTTCGACGAACTTTCGTCGATATTGTGACGATGGCTTTAAGTTAATTTTTTTTTTTTTTACATGAAATATGGTATTACCATATTACATTGTAATATGGTATACCATATTGTATGCCATATTACAATGTAATATGGCAAACAATTCCGCTGTCCACATGTCCTGATAATATGGCATTACCCTTATTACATTGTAATATCTTTGTCTCGCTATTACATTGTATTATAGCGGTATACTAATACATTAATAATATGGCATTACTATTACAATAATATTCTAATATTATTATATTGTAATAATATATATATCCCCTACAAATAATCAAGGCGCTAATCAACCAAATATTGTAAGCATGTTAACACATGCTTACAATATTTGGATTAGAAGTAAGGATACCAATATGACCAATATACACAAAGAATAATTTGGAATGTTACTTTCAAAAAAACACATGGTTGCATGAGTGAGTCATTATGCAATTTATATTTACACAATACTATGACAACACTTCTAAGATTGATGGATTGATATCTTAAAGACCATTTCTCGAACTTGTTTATGGTAGCCTCCTTGGATGATATTTTGACTGTTAGAAAGATTTGGGAAGATCATTTGAAACATTTTGGAGATGATACTTTTAGCCCTTCAACACAATTAATTGCAAAGCCAACATGAAGAAATATGAGCTTGGAAAACAATTATTTTTTTTTTTTTTTTTTTTTTTTTTTTTTTTTTTTTTATTTTTTTGAAATTTAAAATTCGTTGTAAATTGGTTGATCTCGGATAATTTAATTGAACCAAGGTAATTCATGGGGTTAGCAAATTATTTAGGAATGAGTGTCTCTTCAATGCACATTACAAAAGGCAAGTATAACCTTTCAATCAATTCATTGCAATTGAAAACCAAGTAAATGAAGCTTTTGACTTGAAATAATTGTAATGCATCAATACTAAATCTAATGAAACTTGAAATTTCATTTGAAATAAAAGCAAATTTCACATGATACAAAATGGAGGAACCTTTGATACAAAGAAGGAGTTGGATGACATAACACTTGAAAATTTTGTTTAGTTGATCATAATATACCCAAATAAGATAAGGAATTGCACAATCCAAGTTTGGGCATTGAGTACTACATGAATTGTTGTTGGAAAACAAAAAAATTAACTCAAGTACAGTTTTTTATAATCATGTCCAATTGATCCAAGTCACAACAAAGTCCGGACTTCATGTGAATGGTATCTTACAACATTTTGATTCGGTAATCAAGTATGATAAATATATACAAAACCACATGGTCTATTTCATTTAATACCTTTGATGTTTTTATTTGACCATAGCTCTAAAGTTAAACTCTTATGTACTTGAAGAATATGACGGATTACCTACATCTAGCTCAAATTTTTGGAAAATGGTTAAAACCTTACAAAACTTGTATATATTTATCAAGTCTCAGTCTTTAGAGATGATTGTAGGCTTGAAGGAGGAAGTATAGAAATTTCATAATTTTTGTTGTTAATAAGAGGAGAGCCAAGAATAAGCTCATGTGTGGGTAAGCTTGAAGGCATAAAAGTGAATATACATTTTAGAGTAAACATAACTAAATAATATGGTAGTTTTATACCATGTTGAAACATGAAAACAAGATGTAATTATCTTCTTCACTCATGTAAGTTTCATTTTGGAATATCTACATTTATCATGTATAGTAGATATAATAGATTCTCAAGAAACTTTTAATCCACTCTAGATGATAATGGATATAAGTTGAAGAGAAATATATCCTTTATTTACAATTGCATGCGTATCCCAAGCATATAAATAAAACATTGGTTCATTTATTGTGTGGATATAACATCCAAATATTTGGGAAGATTTTTTGTCATTTATATACATCATTGTTAATTGCACAATCCAAATCACAACAAAGCCCAGACTTCATGTGAATGTTACGCAGCATTTTGATTCTGTATTCAAGTATGATAAATATACAAAACCATGGTCAATTTCCTTTAATACCTCTCTAGTTTGTTTTTATTTGACCGTAGCTCTAAATTTAAACTCTTATGTACTTGAAGATATAAGGGATTACTACATCTAGCTCAAATTTTAGAAAATGGTTAAAACCTTACAAAACTTGTATATATATCCAAGTCTTGAGTCTTTGAGATGATTGGAGGAAGGAGGATTTGAGCAAGTCTTGAGTCTTTGAGATGATTGTAGGCTTGAAGGAGGATTGTGAGGCTATAACATCCCAATATTTGGGAAGATTGTTTGTCATTTATATATATCAATATTGTTAATTGCACAATTCATTGCTCACCTCAAATCCTCCACTTATGAATTTTGCATATTTTATTGTACTCACTGTTGTTGGGAAAATCTCCCTACGGACTAGCAAATAGAGTTCAGACTTTGCATGTAGATATGACTGAAGAGAAACTACTTTCTACCTTCATCCCTAGAATTAAATCCCCTTTTCTTAGTAAATGCATGGAAAGATCAACCTACCTCGTATCCGGCGTTTGATGTCAATCCTCCGTTGTGCTTGATTACTTGTTCGCAATACTCCTTCCAACGATGACCTGCATCCAAGACGAGCAACAACTATGCATGCATACTACTTATATACTAACGGGTTAGAAATCCAAAACATGTACTAATCAAACCATAAAAAGTTTATAAATTGGGACGGGAAAAGAATTTTATTTATTACTTTGAATGAGTCAACTTACAAAAGTTGAGACCGACCACCGCTCCTTGAACCTGATCCTGGGCTCCTCTTCTTCTGTCCTCCAACTGCTTTTCTTTGAATCTCCTTTGGCATAAGGAAAGGCTAAAGGGTTGGGACAATGGGAATACGTAAATGGGCAGAGTTTCTTTGCTATATTTTTCCTCTTCCAAATGGGACCCCTACCCCTTATTTTATAGGCTAGAAGGAGCTAGGTATTTGGATCAACCCTTGGCCATGCATGGCCGGGAGTTTCAGTTAACTCACCCATAGCTTTTTGTTCCGTCGGAAACTTTCCTTTTTTCATGCTTTTGTCGGTCCACGCGGGCTATTTTGGGTCAGCCAACATGTACACGCGTGCAATAATGGATTAGGGTGCGTGGGCCTTTATTCAAGAGGATTTTCAAAGAGTTGTTCAACCGTGTTTTGGCAAAGAAGGGATATGAGTTGGCCTGACACCAGGTAAGCATGTGTGGTGCAATTTAGGGTTATAACAGATGCCCCCTAATGTGTGAGGTCAGAAGAGAATCTGATGGCCGAAATACATTACCAATCTTTATTGATGTGTCGAACGATTGATCCCAAGGATCAGGAACCGGGAGGTGTCGTATGCAAAAGAACAAATGTCTCACCGAGGCGGGCATACCCATGCTCGGAATAAAATAGAACCATGGCTACCAATCAAATACACTATAGATCCATGCAAAATAACTATAAAGAGTAGCCACGAACAATACACAACAAAGCTACATCTCGAAATTAGAAAGATATACATATGGAGTATCCATCTTACAGAAGCTGATTCGGCTTGATGGCTGGAGATGAGATCTTCAAAGCTCGAGCAACAACTTCAAAATATCCAAAGCTCGGGTAGGAGTGTAATATGAGTGTACGACTGCACTACCCAGAGGTCTTCAACGGCTCATTGGTCATGGACTTGATAATCTTGATGATCATACTGAAGGCTTCAGTGATTTCGAACAAGGACTTGATTGGATGTTAAGGATGACCGGGTATGCAGAAAAGACACATATTGCAGAGGGGCCGACTCAAGCTTAGTGACAAACTTCCCTTGGACAATAGCACGACAAATGATGAGACTCATGCAACATGTATGTTAATCATAAGTCTACAAAGCAGGAGGCAATGCAAACTCTCCATATGTTTGGAAGGATAACCAAACGGTGGAGGACACAACTCTATATAGCGAGAAAAGCTTCCTAAGGTCGTACTACATCCCATAGTCTGATGAACAAATGGAAAGATGTGCTTTATCCAAGGGCGACTCATTATGCTGCCAATAAAGAAAATACTTTTCCCTTCCTCTTTTTGGGGTATATTTGATTTTTTTGTTTTTTTTCAATATTTGTGGAAAAAAGAATAAAGGAATATTACGTTACAAGGGAGGAATGAGTGTTGAAAACATACAAGTTCAAGGCACAAGGAAAAGACTGATGTTCTAGTAGAATGATACTTGGGAAAAATCCTCCGGTGGCCAAAGGTGTTTAGACACAGAAGCAAACTGTCACAAGGCTAGTGTATAAGGTATGCAAATGCGATTAATAAAACACACAATGGTAACGTCCTTCAATGCAAGTTTAATGAGCCTAGAAAAGGTAAGCTCGGTGGTTTTTCATATTTAGAGAGTCTGAAAAAACATAAAAGGAGACTCCATTGGGGTACCTTTTTCGAAGATAGTCTAGTCGGTTCGAAAAAGGGTAAACTAGCACTGATTAGACGTCGATTGAAAACCATTTTAACGAGTGTGATAAGGACAAGATCACTCGGCTATTTTTTCATTTTTAAGGAGTTTGAAAAAAACTTAACTATGGACTCCGTCAGGAATGTTCTTTTGGACCAATTTAATGAGTGTGAAAGAATAAGGTCACTCGACAATGTTTTCAATTTTAGAGAGTCTAAAAAGAGATTAACTATGGACTCCGTGGGGGTTTCATTTTCGTAATTTTAGTCCCTCAGGCCCGAAAAAGGGATAAAATTATACCTGAGAGTACTCTTCTAAAGAACGAAAGTTCCATTGAGTATACCTTTGTTCGTACAGTTGACTGTCCGGACCGAAAAAGGGGTAAACTAACGCCAGACAGACGTGACTTCAAATTTCAGTTTAATGAGCGTGAAAGGCCACAAGATCACTCGACAATCTTTTCATGTTTAGAGGGTCTGAAAAGGGCTTAAAAAGGAGACCCATTATTTTTTGGGAGTCCTGAGGGTGAGATCAAGAGAGAAAAAGAATCATGCAAATGAGGCTCAAACTCATATTCAGGAAATACTATAAGGACTGCCGAGCCTACAGTGTTTTAAAGACGGTGTGGACACCATAATGTAACCAGGACCTACCTAGGGCATCCATGTTCTGGTAAGATCTACCGCCAAGTTGCAACACTTCTAAAGTAGATATGACGGTTCCGTGTCACAACCTGATGGGATCGATCCTATGGCAGAGGAAAAAGACAACGAGACACAAAAGTTGGGGTAGTAACCTAACTTATATGCTCAAGTTGATTCTTGGAAAAATTTTCATGGACTGTCAAAATTTGCTCAAAAATAAAAAAAGTGTCCCAATACCCAATCAAATCCCTCCCATGTAACTCCCGAATCACTCTAAATGGTTTTTGGTATAAAGAAACTGATAAGGGAGGCAAAAAAAGTGACAAAAAGAGGCCAAAAAGTCTATAAATAGAAGCTGGCAGCTCATTATCACCATTGTTGATTTGGAAATTGACTCTGGAGCCAAAATACCCCCTTTGATAAAAATGGTGATTCAGGGAGCTACAGTGGACGAAACGAACTTCCGCTTGGACCAAGTAAGTACATACTCCCTTATCTAGCTATTCAATTCTTCAATTTTGCGTTTAAGTTTGTTTTTTGGGTGGGCGTCGACCTTTAAAAGGTCGGCCCTAGGTCCACGCGGGCTTTCTCTGGACATGCCGCGTGTACACTCAAGCAGAGTAAATATTGCCCGTGTGTACACGCGACTGTCACTTATACAGCGCACGTGGACCCCCCTTTTTATAGAAAAAAGAACCAAATAGCCCTTACTAAACCTCTTGAACTTTGTTGTGTTGGTAGGATGTATGTCCACTGGAGGGAAAGGGAGCATGAAGCAATTAGTAAGTTGGTTGCGGGAGATCCGAATGTCATGGCCACATTGATGCAATGTGGTTTACTTAAGTTCTTATTGTGTCCATTTATGCGAGCACAACCTAGGCTACTGAATTCCTTGGTTGACTATTGGCACCCTGATGCAGAGGCCTTTATGCTAGAGGGGAAATCACTGGTGCCCACCACCGAGGATATCTATTTTTTGACTGGCCTCTCAAGGAGAGGGGAACCAGTCAATTTCAGGACGTTTCCAGTGGGGCCTCTTAATATATTGGAACTGATAGCCCTGCACTGTGAGGCTGGGACAAACCATTTGAGCTCCCAGGTGCCCATCAGTAAGATCACTGACCTATCACTGCAGGCGATATTATTGTTGATTGGGCAGATTACCGATTCAGCGGCCTTGCATTAGGCATCTCACGCACAGATGAACTATGCTATCCAGTGCTTGAATCCATAGATTTTTGACTGGAGTACCACACTACTTGAGTGTATGAAGAGGTAATTAACAGATTGCCGACAACAAACACAGAGGAATTTCGGGTTTGGGACGATTTTGTGTTCATTCTTCTTTGAGAGAGTTTCGAGCTTTAGTCCTTAGGAAGTGGTACGAGGACATCATGCCTCTTTTCCTACTATATGTAGATGGGTAGTATTACTGCCGCGACAGGGTGGTGGAAGGACCAATGAGTCCTTCGATGATGAATTCTTTGCGTGGCTGTCACGACAGATCCTTGTGATCGAGGATTACCCATATGCAGGGATAGACTTTTCTAGAGATCCTGAGATACCCGTGCCTCTTGGTGAGGAGCGAGGAGAGATGGGTAAGTCTCCACCTTTGTAGTTTTTTTGTTTGTATATGTAATTTTTATGTCATTTTTGTTATATATATATCATGTTTTTTATATTCCAGAGTATTTGACGAGTATACGTTTGTTGCATGTAGATGTGGGACCCGTGCGACCTGTCGATTATGCATGGAATAGGCATCGTCCTTAGCCAGAAGCCGCAGCTGCCGCCACAGGGGGACCAGCAGTAGCAGGGAACCTCTCAGCCGGGGAGGCTGAGAGGGTCCTTAGACGAGTTGAGCGGAACTTCACTGCACTCACTCGCACAATCCTGATGGTAGAGATAGAGGACCTGAGGCCATCCATGCAGCCTCATGTAGTGGGGGCACCTCGGACATGGGTCCGATTGTTTAGGCGTTTAGCTCATGCTATGGACTATTATAACAAGGCCCATAGGCCCTGAACCTATTTAGAATTTTTACGTGCCACGAGCACTACTTGTATATATTTTTTGAGGGAATAAGCCCTATGACTCGTTACTGGTCCTATTTTTGAGGCGCTTGTGTCCATCTATGTACTCTGGTTATTTTATGATGTTATATATGGTTTTTTTTTTATCTTTTGTGTCTTATGGATCACGTGTGCAAAAATGTATTTACATGTTTATGTCAATGTTCTTTCATATGTGTGCAAGATGCCAATCTAAAATTTGATTAGCTAGAGTATTTGTAATTTGGTTTAATCTCCCAGGAACATGAAAATATGTAATATAATCAAAGTTTTGTTCTAAGAGACGTACCCTAAGGAATCGTCGATGTAAGGTTGGATCATGAACCCAATATATTCTGTTTAGCTGAGACACAACCAGTTGAGCATCAAGATAGACCCAGAGATGAGAGATACCCAATGACAAGGTGTCACGAAGCAACTCAATAACTGCACTATACTCGACGACATTATTTGTGGTGTCACCTAAGCATATCCCTCTGGAAGATAACAACTGTCCCTGAGGTGTAAAGATTACCCAAGCTACGAAGGCAAGCCTTTGAGTGTGTCGACTAATGCCATCTGCATACCCAACGAACACCTCAGAATCACTTGACATCTTCCATATTGATGAAAGATAACATCATTGAAACTTCCATAACACTTAAAAGAAACTTAAAAAGTAATAGTACAAAGACTATACATATGTTACAAAAAATTACCTACAGTGACCTGCCTATGAGTAATACTTCTTGAGGTAGAGCCCATTTCTAAGCTCCGCCAAAGCATTCCCTTCAAAATCAACCAGACGATAAGCACCCTTTTTTAATACCTATTTTATGATAAAAGGTCTGAACCACATGGGTTTGAATTTTCCTGGCCCCAGGGGCTCCTTATCTTGGTCATAGACCAGAACAAGGTCGCCTTCGGAGAAAATCCAAGGAAAAATGGACCTATCATACTGACACTTGACCTTATGTTTGTGAGCCTTGTTGGCCAAGGCCACATCATGACGCTGCTCATTGAGATGCTCAAGGTGTACTAACCATTCTTCAAGTGGAGAAGTGTCTGGCAATAATTGTACTGCCAACTTTAGAGATGGGATCTGACATTCTATGGGCAAGACTGCCTCCAGCCCGTAAACAAGTTGGAAAGGTGAGAAACTGGTTGTAGTCTTAACAGATGTTCGGTAAGCCCATAATGCCGAGTATAACATCAAATGCCAATTTGACTTGGCTGAGTTGATATCTCACTGTAGAATAGTATTCAGAGTTTTATTTACAGCTTCGACCTACCCATTGGCTTGGGGATAGTAGGGTGATGAATGATCTTACCGTAACCCAAGCTTTGATGTTAATTCGGTCATCATTTGGTTCTGAAAGTGACTGCCATGGTCAGTAAAAATATCTCTCGGGATGCCGAACCGTGCTATGATCTGATTGAATAAAAAGAGAGCTGCAGTCTCTCCATCATCTTTAAATGTTGGCATAGATTCAACTCACTTAGTGAAGTAGTCGACAACTACGATGATATAGCAGTGCCCCCTTGCCGAAGGGGGGTTGCAAGTAGTGTAATCAATCCCCCACTTGGTGAAGGGACCAAATGTGATGACATGAAACATGGGAGCGAGATGTGCCCTCATCTTCCGAGAGAATATTTGGCACGGATGGCACTTCTTGACCGATTCGATACAATCTTTAATAAATGTCGTCCATAAGTAACCTGCTCGTAAAATATTTTGGGTTGTTACCAACCCAGAAAAATGACCGCCACAAGCTTCGGTATGGAAATCGTTGAGCATGATGACTTCCTCCTCATGTGTGAGACATCGACGTAAGATGCAGTCTACACCTCTCCGATACAACGTATCATCGAGTATGAGATAATTCCTAGCCTGATGGCGTATACGCCGATGCTCATCAAGAGAAGCAAAAGTGGGGCACTTCAAATTCTAGAGATAGATGAGTATATCTCCGTACCAGGGATATGAAGATGTGATCAAAAACATATCTCCTCAGATAGGCGATTCTTCAGGCACAACGTCACCTGACTCAACAGGAAGTTCTGAAATAAGTTCTGCGAAGACCAATGACTTTTTGGACTTTTCTGAAATGAAGTCTAAGTCAAAATCCTGGAGGATGACTATCCATCTACTAATTTTTCCACCTATAACCCGTCGTGTCAACATGTACTGGAATGGATTCATGACAGCAATGACGGTGGTCTTGCGAAACGGAACATAATGACAGAACCATTGAACAGCATGAACTGCTGCCAACGCAAGTTTTTCGATATGAGAATAATTGAGTTCCGGTCCTACGAGGCCTCAGCTCAGGTAATAGATCACATATTATGAGAACAAATCATCTTCTTGAACTAAAACCATGCCAATGGTTGACTCTGCGGCAACCAAATATAATAAGAAATCTTTGTTATAGTTAGGTGGCTGTAGCAGAGGTGCAGTTGTGAGGGCGTGTTTTAATGTGTCAAAAGAGCATTGAGCAGCTTCGTCCCAGTAAAAAGGAACGTCTTTCTTCAGTAAGCGCATAAATCCCTTGGTGATTTCGGCATAGTTGGCGATGAAGCATCGTAAAATGTTCGCCTTGCCTTGTAGACTCTAAAGTTGAAGGATTGTGCGTGGGGGGGGAAATTGAATTATTGCCTCCACCTTGAGAGGATCGACCATGATCCCTGTTGTTGATATGATGAAACCTAACAAACGTCCTGACGTTATGCAGAATCTGCACTTGTTTGGATTCAAGCGAATCCTAAAGTAGCGATAGCGTTCAAAGATTAGTCTAAGGTGTGTGGGATGATCTGTTCTCTTGCGAGATCGGGATGCTAAATCATCTAGGTAGGCCTCGACTATATGCTTGAGGTCATGAAAAGAAAAAGACATGGCCTGCTGGAATGTGGCTCCATCATTTTTAAGGCCAAAAGGCATCTTAAGATATGCAAATGTACCCCACATACAAATGAATGTCATTTTGTGTTGGTCTTTGGGTTTGATTTGGACTTTATTATATCCCGAAAAACCTTCCATGAAAGAAAAGGCTTCGCAACCAGCACATTCATCAATGATTTGGTCAATGAATGGTGTTGGAAAATTATCTTTGGGACATGCCTTGTTCAAATCACGGAAATCGGTACATACACGAATCATGCCTTGTTTTTTATTGATTGGCACAGGATTTGACACCCATTGAGTCAAATGGATAGGATAGATAAAACCTACCTTTAGAAATTTCTCAACCTCAATATTGATGGCTGCTGCTTTCTTGGGATTAACTGGACGAAGCTTCTGTTGAACAGGCTTGGCATCAGGATACATTGTGATTTCATGTTCAACTATTTTGGGATCAATACCTGGCATTTCCTCATAAGACCAGGAAAAAATGTCGCGAAATGCTTTGAAAATATCCGTATAGATTTGAATCTCTTCGGGGGAGCAATCCGCTCCGACGAAGACGTTCTCCATGATGCCAGGGTTTTCTGGAGATGTTGATTGGTGTAGTTTCAGCGATAGTTTCCATATTTCCCTCAGCATAACTTTCATGTGTAGCTAAGAGATTAATAGGACACGACTGATCTCTCGTCATGGTCACAATGAATTCTCCTGGTTCGATTCGGCTTCCCAAGGTTTGCCTGGACTAGTCATTGCTTCGATTACTGCTTCATCAGAAGGCAAGACTAAGTCTAACGAATCGATGTTAGCGAGAGAACCTTGAGCCCAAATAGGCTCTATAAGTGGATCTAACTCTTGTGTAGGAGTCAGATCAGTGTTAGCTGAAGCTTGCTAGACTAAAGAGTACGCTACTTCAGTGGTCGACAAGGGCATGGACATGCCTGGGTGCCATGTCTCATCCATCGTGGCTGATGGGGAAGGAAGAATCCATGGATCCTCGAAGTAAGTCATGCGGAATGACGAAACTTGAAAAATATCAACCTTATGGTTATTAGATATAAATTTTATATCGCCGTGAGGAAGTGGGTAATCAAAGGTACCCATCAAGGATGGGCACAAACCAATGTTGTAGGAAAATCTCCCTGCGGACAGGTAGATCGCCTCTAAGAGCTTGACCCTAACTCTAGACAGAAAATGCTTAACATGGACACTGACTTCCTTTCAAATCTATCTAAACTAACACATGAGAAGGA
>SNQJ01S0021713.1:23656-68042 GCA_010110895.2 Picea sitchensis | reverse complement strand
CCTAGGTTGAACATAGCCTTAATGCATTAATTGAGACGATGTTATGTTCGTCACACTGCGACAAGAAGGCTATGGTCGTTACATTGCGACGATATGATATTTGTGTGACATTGTGATGACAAGATATTTTCATCATATTGCAGTAACATGATATTTGCATCACATTGTGACAAGGAGGCAATGTTCATGAGAATGTGACAACAGGGTTATAGTCGTCGCATTGCTATCACATGATATTTGTGTCACATTGCGATGACATGATATTTGCATCGAATTGTGATGAGGAGGCCATGCTCGTCAGAATGTGACAAGAAGGCTATGTTTTTCACATTGCGATGACAATAATATGGTCGTCACATTGCGATGCCATGACATTTGTGTCACATTGTGATGAAAGGATATTTGCATCAAATTGTGACAACATGATATTTGCGTCACATTGCGACATTATATGTTCATCACATTGCAACACATTATGTGTTGCAACATTTGCGTCACATTGCAATACATTAAATGTTCATGCAACATTATATGTTCATCATATTGCGTCACAACATTATATGTTCATCATATTGCGTCACATTGCAACATTACTATGTTTGTCATATTGCAACATTACTATGTTCATGACACTGTGACATTACATTGTTTGTCAAAATGAGACATTACTATGTTTGTCACATTGCGACAAAAGGGATGGCTCTTCAGATTCCAACAACAAGGCAATGTTCATCACATAGCGACATTGCATTGATTGTGAGATTGTGACATTACTATGTTCATCACATCGATGTTAATATGTTCATCACATTTCAACATTACTATGTTTGTCACATTTCAATATTACTATGTTCGTGAGGTTGCAACATTGGGATAAGTTTTTAGTATGGTCAAGATAAATTTTATAAAACATTGTCCGATTTTAAGAGCAACAAAATAGGAGGATGAGTTAAAGAAAATGGCACATTATGAGAGTTATAATCAAGCATATCGTTGAATTCAACTTCAATGTTATTGCATAATGAGAGACTTTAATAGTAATATTTTAAGAGGTTCACTCTAAAACAATGTGTGGTTCACTCTAAAATATATTTGAAGAGAAATATATTTTTTGTAGTTTACATTGAAGAGTGTGTCACATAGCCACATTTAGAGAGAAATAATTTTATGAGGTTGGCATTGATATTTGTGACATACAATAAGATAGCATTGAAAAAATGAGTAAAAATGTAAGAGATTAAATTTCACTTTCATAAATTAAGAAGTAAACATTAAAATTAAGCTATATTGTGACATTTAGAATGTAATAAGATCAATAAATTCAATAGATTGAGCCATATTGACAATTATTGGGTTGTCTTTACATTTAAGAATAAACTATTCATCAAAATTTAATATCGTTTAAGAATAAAATAAGAAAAAATTACAAAGAAAATGTTTAATTGTTTTATTTTAAGTTGTCTAAAATTATTAAATCTATCCAATTAAATGTACAAAACTTAAAAAAATTATTAAATTTATTAAACATAAATTTTTAAAGTTTAAAATGGTAATTATTGAACTTTATTTATTTATTGTAGAACTTTAATAAATTATATTTTATATTTTATAAATTTATTGAACCTTATTAATTATTTCCTATAGTAAAACCTATTTTTACTATTTTATTATATATTTATTTATTACTTTGAATAAAAACCTAAAATTACTATATTATTTTATATTTATTTATTACTTTAAAAAAATAGTAAAACCTAGTATTACTATGTTATTCTATATTTTTTTTATTATTTCTTTGCTACTATATTATTCTATATTTATTTATGATTTTATTGGTAGATTACTATATTTATTCATTGTTATTAACTTGTTATTGCTATATTATTCTATATTTATTTATTATTTTATTGGTATATTTTTATATTTATTCATTACTATTAATGAGTTTTACATTAATAGTATATTATCACATTATAAAATTAATACATTAATAATATAACATTACTTTTTTACATTAATATTACATTAGTTTTAAACATTAATAATATATTACATTTAAACATTAACAATATTACTTTACTTTTAAGATTATTATTTATTTTTTTTAAAAAGGGGAGGATCCTRTTTGTATTAGATTCGCAGAGTTACAGAGTTTGGTTGAAGTGCCAGTTGTCCCGCCTAAAAAAGGAAACCGAGACAGTTGGGCATTCTATGAGTGTCGTCCTGGCCGAGGGAATCCAGGACACATAACCATTAGATTCAATCTATTCTCAAAGATCCTACATGCAACATTGCTATAAGCTAACTGAATTAAAGATTTGTTCTGAAACAAAAGGAGACTACTGACTATGGACATCACAAGACCTTTTAACTAATCGTCGCTTCCTCTTCCTCGTGCTTTCGCCATCCTGCCAGAATTGCATAAGCCTACGCGCACGTAGGGCACTGCCTTCTCGAGGGGATCCTAGAGTGTGCAGTGTACAACATATCAAGTCGTTGATTGATTTGAATGGTCTGGAATATCTTATCATCCACCATGCTTCGTGTTTCGAAGATTAGTTCTAGGTACCCCGGGTTGTTGAATGGAGGCTGGTCCTGCCATTTTCCTTGAACAGAGGCAATGGGAAGTGTCCACTGTGCATAATTCTCTCCCTCACCTTCATTTGCGTTGTTGGATTAGTGTGCCTTCTGCTTGTTTGAATGCATCGCTTCCTCAGGAGGTGCACCACTGGGTGGGTCGGCCTTTGCATCTGCACTGCATGGTACCTCTTCCTCAACGTAGCAGGTGGTGAATTCCTCCACCGGGTGGTTTTCTTTGTGGCCATGCGAGATGTCTATAGCCGGAGTTTTGGCTTCATTGCCAAAATCGGTATGGGGATTCCAGTTATCCGGGACTGTAAAAAGAGAGTGCGTAGGATAATTTTGCATGGCCTCGTTCAGAGTAATCTCCTCCACGTACACCATGGAAGGCGTTCGAGGTCTCTCAGGCTTCTTGGTTCTCCGAGTGGACGCCAAAGCCATTGCCTTTTCGAATTTCTTCTGCCTTTGCCTGTGTGATTCAAAGGTGTGCCAAGTTGCACCTCTGCGAGGCTTTCCTCATGCCCTAGGCATGTTGAGGAACCTGGGTGTGTCTAAAATTCCCAGTGGGAGGCTAACCCTGCTCCAGGTCTCCGATGGCTCTGCAAAAGTCGAATACCTCTCAGTGTCGTCGAGGTGGTTGATAAGAATGAGAATGACGGTGACTTCCCTAGCCATTAAGGCTGAGCTCCTAGTGCGCTGGTGAGCCGTCCTTTTCACTCGCTCGGGGGGCCTCGTCCGTTGGTAATGCCTACATGGGCTCGATCCCATTTTAATGGTGAAGGGATGGTGGTCGGTGGTTGATATTTATGGTGCAACCCGACGTATGTCCGCGTGTACTGTCTTCGCGACGTGGCACCTCATCCGGGGTTTACTTTTAAGATTATTAATAATATTATTTTGAAGATTAAGATTATTAATATATGATGATTAAATATTAATATTAATAAATGATCAATATTTAAGAATATTACTTACTTTTAAGATTATTAATAATATTATTTCTAAGATTAGGATTATTAATATATGATGATTAAATATTAATGTTAATAAATAGTTTAGGTTAATATTTAATGTTAGAGTTAGGTTTTAGTTTATGATTCAAATTTATGAGAGAAGAAGTGTAACTAATAATGTAAAAATGATCATACAAACAATACATAAAATAATTGATATTATTGATAATAACTCAAGAAAAATTACTCAACTTTGCATGCATTTTATTTATTTATTGTACAACAATTCTTAGCCCTTAATGATTTAGTAAGAGCAAGAGGGAAGAAGAAGAGTTAGAGGCAAGTATAAATAATCTATCTTCGTCTTGAACTCAAAAAAAAGATGACATTACATTGGTTCGAGTGACTTGGAAACACCATTCTTTGTGCACAGATACGTCGGGTCGTCTAAGTGTTTTCAATTCTGATGGTGGGCTGCAACGTATATAACGCATAGTCTAGCTTGTTGTTTGTGGTGAGTTCTATGGGGAAAAGAAAGGGAAACTCCAAGCTCACATCTGGCTTAAAAATACCTGATTTGAACCTGTCGAAACGGGTTACTCTAACTTATTTCTTTTAAATTTTCAACATAGTTATTAATAATATTATACAGGTTCAAAGGAATACAATATAATAAAAGTACCCATTAATAGCTTGCAGTAATAATTTTACAATTAAAATATTTCCACATGATGAACTTTAAAAACCAAAAACAAGGTAATGAAAAAATATCATGTAATAATACATTGTACTATATGTAAACAAAAATAAAACCTCAATTCTCCATGATTTACACGGATTAACCTACAAACCAGAGCTCATCTGAAAAATAATAAGAAAGAATTTTGGTTTATGCTTAATCGGGAATAGAGCTTTATTAATGCTACCATAGATGGTATTAACTTTTTTCAGATAGAAAAATCCGAATGACTATGTAATGGTGATCTAATTATTGGTTTTCCTTTGTAACAGGGAATTGCAGCCACGACAAAAGAAAATTCATTCAGAGCCACCCTTGATCACAGACCATATGGTGTTGTTAAAATTTCAATTCCACATTCAAGTCAAAGAATGTAACTCAGCCAGGTCTGAGTGCAACATTGTCTTCATTATGCAATGGGGTGAGAATAATATAATGTTGTTCATCCATAAATTGGACGGAATTGGAGACAAGATTGCTGATAATCTTTTACAATCGCCCAGGATCACCGATGACAACCGCTGGGACTCTTCAGATACAAATACTCCCAGCTTCTCTTATGACCTTTGGCCAACGTTTTAGTAGAAAATAAAAAACACTGTAAAGAACAGTGCGAATAACCAAGCCACTTAAACAATTAAATGAGAGGCACATAAGAGATAAATGGCAAACGTAAGAGGGGGAAGAGGTAAGGCCGCCACGAGAGCGAAGACGTAATGAAAAATCCGTTACAAAAGAAGGCGGCCAGGTCACACCTGTCAATCTATCACCATTGTTTTAAGTATAATCAAATTTTAATTATTGAACGTGGCAATTTGGTGGTGGTGAGGTGGTGAGTAAGTAATTTTTTAATTTTATTTAGTAAATGTGAACAAGTAATCACATACATTTTTATAAATGAGGAAGTTAATTTATCAAAATCTCATTCATTGATTAGAGAAGACCATGAAAAATATGTCAATCTGGTGGTGAGTAAGTAATTTTTTAATTTTATTTAATAAATATGAACAAGTAATCACATACATCTTTATAAATGAGAGGAAGTTAATTTATCAAAATCTCATTCATTGATTAGATAAGATTGAAAGTTAATTTAATTTCCAATCGTAAGATTAAAATTTATGATTAAAAGATTAATTAATAGGAGAGACACCTATCGACCTAATTATAATTAGGCCTAGAATTTGACCTACAACACGTCAGTGTAATTATAATATAGGCCTGGATTATAGAGTGAGGGAGGTAGTTCTAACGCATTGAAGCGCCCAACAATAAGAGTAAATGAATAGGTAGGTAGAAGGGAGTATAGGAGCATTCTAAGTGTGCAATAAATTTATGTTAGTTGTTGGATATAGAGAATTAAATTTTTTTAGTATTTGGAATTTTGATTTATTTTTTTAATATTTTTAATTTAAAATTTAGTATAATTTTTAAAGTATTGTTTCATTGAATTAGGGTCAAATTTTGATAATATTGAGGTATGATATTTTTAATTGGATTTGCATTGTGTTGTGTGATCTAGGTAGTGTAATTTGCTGTTATAGGTTTGAATGTTTTTACTAGAAGCATCTATAAAAAACAAATTTTAATGTTTTTGCTGTTATAGGTTTGAATGTTTTTATAGGTAGTGTAATTTGCTGTTATATGTTTGAATGTTTTTTTTGACCTTGTTTACTTCATAACATAAAAAAAAATTGACACTTATAAATTTGTATAAAACATAAAATAACATATATAAAAAACAAATGATTATCATCATAAATTTAAAATTCCAAACTTGATTATAATATATAATTATTTATATATTATTTTATTAAAAATAAACTATTTCACCTTTTCTTTGAGACTGTGTATCTATCAAATCACTGGGCTGGTTTCGAGTGGAGTAACTTTCCTTCAATAACGTGCATCTATCAAATCACTGGGCTTGTTTCGAGTGGAGTAATTTTCCTTCAATAACGAGGACAAATCAACGTGCATTTTTGTCAACAGTGTGCATTAAAAATAAGCACGTCTAATTCTAAGCGAGACCTTGAGAGTTTATGCACATTTATAATGCTTGGACTATGTGATCATGTATATTAGAGAGCTTAGAGAGTCTATTACTTCAAAGTATAGAGGAATACATGTTTTAATTGGGTTTTATTTTGGATTCTTATAGATAGATTAATATATTAATTTTTTATTTTTCAATTTATTTATTTAAAAAAAAATGAAAATTTTAATTTAAACTAATTATATTTTCAATAATTATTATTATTAGTTTACTTTTAAATTATAAATAAATAATACATTATCATAAGTTTCGAATATTTCATAATTATTTTAAGATTTACATATAACTATTATATATTTAAAAAGCAAGCATTATTATCACATCTGAAAAGTGTGTTCAGTTCGATGATATAAACACAAGTTGCAAAAGTATGAACAATACTGATTTCCCATCATTGAAAAGATCAAAGTGCACCTAATATGTATTATTTCAAATTTTCTTATAGATTTACCAATATTCCACCAACCAATTTGTAACGGATGGTTTCAAATCTTTCCGCACTAAACATGCGAGATATCACATGGTTTGCAATTCGGTCAGCTCCCATTCGTGAATTGCTTAGTCCTGTCCGAAATGTACACGAAGTACGACGCAGCGCACTGATAGGTTGATCTACTACCAATTCTGTAATTTTTTAATCGAAGAAAAAAGCAAAAACATCTTGAAATAAAAAGTAATATTTTCAATTCAAATGAATTAGGTGGAGCATAAAGTATTTGGGTTTGGGATGTTTCTATGTATGACTTTTTCGAATTACAGAAAATAACATGAGTCTCAATCATTCCAGAAAGAGCTAATTCTCCTTGAAAAAATGATAAGGAATTACTCACATCTTAAGATCTGAGATAATACTACAAATATATGACAGGACGGTACAGAATGTTTCCATTTTTTTTTCGATTTTTTCCTCCCACGAGCTTCATATCTCCATCAATCTAAAACTAGCGTATCTTTCGAGATAATATTTTTTTTCAATCGAGCAAAAATATCTTCAAATAAAAGGTAAAATATTCACTTTAAATCAATTTGGTGGCGCATAACTGTATCTTTCACAAGTAGCTGCCATTTCGGATAGTGGAAGTGAGATGAGTCTTATTCATTCTTTAAAAAAAAGTTAAAAGGTAAAATATTCACTTTAAATAAATTTGGTGGCGCATAACTGTATCTTTCGCAAGTAGCTGCCATTTCGGATAGTGGAAGTGAGATGAGTCTTATTCATTCTTAAAAAAAAAAAAAGCTAATTCGTTAAACTAATTAGAGAATCAGATTTGTCTTATCATTCTACACAGACATAACTAGCGGACACAAAAAGTTTCTCTTTCTTCATATTTTACAAAAAATAGTACTTAGAAAACAATAATAATGATGGAAAAAAAAATAGTACCTAGAAAACAATAATAATGATAGAAAGTGGGAAGGAACATGAGTCCTAGTATATTATTTCTAATAAAGCATGACATCCACAAAATGTGAGCAAGGAGACGAGACAAATTCAAGCTGTAATGAAAATCAACAAAGAAACTTTCATGCAAAATACAGTTAGCACCTAAAACAGAATCTACATTACATGGGATGGTGAAAGAAAAACCTTAATTTCCCTTCCCACTAATAATATATAACTAGCATAGCCATTCAAAACTGTGGCTGATGAACGCCGAAAGGTATGGACAGAAAATGAAACGTACAGTCAGAAAATGAAATGCACAGTCAGAAAATGAAATGCTAAATTCAACGTTTAATCATTTAAACATGGCAATCATATAGTGCTACAGTAATTTCTTAATATGATTAGGTAAATGTTAAAAGGTAAACAGGTTAACTGATGCATTCAAAAATACAAAGAAGTTATGAAGAGGAAATCACATTCATTGATTTGGGAGGACGACTAAAAATATACCAGCATCTTCAATTGTTAGCCATCAGATTACAATTTTAGATTAAAAAATGATTAATTATACTCATTGTCAATAAATATACACCTTTCGACATAATTATATAGACAAAATAAAATTATTAAATAAAAAATACATTACAAAATTAACTCATAAATTATTAAAAATCACTATGAAATGTAATCATCATCAAGTAATTGTTGCAAATCTCTTGAGTATCTTTATGTACATCAAACATCCAAATCTCTTGATATCTTTATGCACATCAAACATCCCCATCTCTCTCATTTATAGGGAAAAACAAAATAAATAAAAAATTAATAAAGTAACAAAAATGAAAAAAATAGTAGTTAGGTGAAGCAGAATCTAACTTAATTGCCTTAACTTAACGTGTATAAGTCAAAAGAGATAGAGGAGTGAGTCACTAGAAGACTCAACTATCTTAAAATAAGAAGTAAAAAGGATTAGATGCGTGAGTCCACCAAAAGACTCACTTGTCTAAAATTAACAAAGACTAGTCAAAAAAGTTAGAGACTTAAGATCAGACGACTTCATTTAAGGGTTTTCGTGATCACAGCGACTTTGTTCATAGTGGCACTGATGTTAGCTACAAGGCCATTAGCAATCCACAAGCCATGGACGTTCCATCGTCTTCTTCGTCTGTTTCATGGTTTCTCCCTGCCGCTGGTGCCTACATTTGTGCAGCGCTGTAAATTGCAGTTGTCTATTCCATTGCTTTGATCGATTTCGGTACCACTCTCCACAGTGCAGTGATTTTCGCGAGAGACAGTAATGACGGGTGGGTTACATTTCTCAATATTTGGAATATCTCTTGCAATTGAAGGTAATTTACTCGCTGATCTTTAGATTATTGTTTATTGTTTTTCTCTTCACAACAGACTTATTTAAATATAACCTCTGTATATATGTTGTTCGTTTCTGATTTTGAATGGGGCTGTGGCAAAAAAATGGTTATAGGAGTTTGATTCACTTTCAGCTTTTGGCAAGCTATGTGAATTTATAATCTTACCATGCTTGATTTATAACTTTTTAATCTTCCGCCTTTGTATTGTTGCCTTTTTGTGGATCCTGTCATCTCCTCCATATATTCTAATATGTAAAACTGTGCAAAGCTAACATATTTAATGCACAGAATTTTATAAAACTATTTAGGCATTAGCCGAAAGAATAGCATCCATTATTAATCACGATCTGGCTCTATGGAAGATTGAGGTTTTATGTGCCACAGAACATGTGTAGAATAAATATTTTAAAGTTCTTTACTTTTCCAGTTGCGGAGGCCTCTCACTTTTTAGCATCAGACCATTTTCCCTTCTGTGTGCAACATTTGAAGATGTTGGAGTCCACAAGAACAGAATAAGAGCCCATGAGCGATTCAGAGTTAAACACAACCAGCCGTGGGGGGCGTGGGATAAACAGTACTCAAACCCAACAGGCCCGTATGATGTCGATGTCGATGTCGATGCCGGGAGTGATGATGGTGGGTACAATTTTTTCATGTCCTGTACTCTTTCCAGCAAAGTAGGTTGAATTTAGTGGCCACGTGTTGTTGACAGATCTCTGTTCACTTGAGTGGCCAAGTGTTGTGGACATCTCTCTTTTTAGGTTGAATTTAGTGGCCACGTGTTGTTGACAGATCTCTGTTCACTTTAGTGGCCAAGTGTTATGGACAGCTCTTTTTTTTAACCCTGTTTTAGTGTTTACTTTAGTGGAGATTCAAATGTGGGAGGAAAGTGTATGTATTTTGTGCTTTTCCTGAAAAGTGGAAACAGAAAAACATTTCATTTTAGAATGTGAGGTCCTCAAAGACAACAGGGAAAATTATGCAGGTATTCTGTCAGTTAGTTCTTGGGATAATCTACTCAGCAAAGAGTTTGTCGAGAAGCTGGGAGCGGTTATTGTAAAACTTCACAGGAAAAGGGCTGAATACAAAAGCCAGATGGAAAAGCAATCTGTCCCATAAGCTATTTTTAACCTCGTAGACGTTAAAAATACTTTCTTTTTTTCTTTCTTTGTCTTTACCATGTTTTAGAGTTTACTTTAGTTTCCACTTGTTGTTGACAGCTCTTTTTACCATGTTTTAGTGTTTTGAAAAAAAAAGGTTAGCCATACTTGCTGCTATGTCACTGTATATTTTAATTTTTATTCCAAATTCTCATATACTTCTCAGCCTGCCATGTAGAGTCCTCCTTCGTGTTTCAGGCCCTTCAGGCGAGTTTAGATGCTCCCTCTAATTTTGTGGATGCACCCACCACAGAACTGGAAACTGTTGCATATCCAGCTTTAGATGAGCTGAGCTTACATTTGAGGTAGATTTTGTTTGACATGTTCGATGATTACTAATTTTTTATCGGACATCTTGTAAAACATAAAACATTTTTGTAACTTTTCGTTGCCAGTCAGCAACTATTTAACCTTCTCCATAGAGGGTTCTTACTGTTTTTGCCCTTGATAACTTGTAAACATTTTTCACCCTTTCATTGCCAATTAGAAAGCAGAAAACTATCTGAACTTGTTCAGATAGGTGTCCCTTTGTCTAGAAATTGTTGCTGTCACAAAATGAAGAAATTGAGACTTGTTTTGACCTGACACTTCGAAGAATTTGAGACTTGTTTTGGCCTGACACTTCTTTCGACCTTTTAGACAACAATAATTGTTTAATGGCCAAAATATTTAATAACGTAAATTGGATACAATATAACTATGCAGCTTTTTGTGGTGACGGAAGTTTCCTCTTTCAGAACAACTGTCAATGCACTTCAGAGGTTTTCTACCGTCTAACCTTTGGATGGGGTCGGGAGTGAAAAAAAAAAGGGGAGTAAATAGAGATTATCACTGGCTTCAAAAGAAATATCAATGAGATTGGATATTAAAGTAGGATAATTTAAAGAAATATTAATGAGATGGAATATTAAAGTAGATAATTTAATAGAAGTAGTTTAAATGTTTTATGTTTTTTTATTTTTCTTGTGTTATATTTTTTTGATTAGTTTTATTCAAAAATTAGTTAGAAATTATAAAAAAAAATGGAATGACAGATTTCAGTGGTTCAACATACATATTCCATGTGTTTTAGGGTTTTTGAGTGTTCTAGGGTTTTTGAGGGCCCTAAATTAATTTATGCATTCAGAAATACAATTTGAGCACTGTAAAATAAGGAAGCCTAGTTTAAACTTTCTAAACTTTTACCCCTTATCAGACATATTTTCTAAAGATTTCGTTCAAAAACTAATCAAAAATTTAGAAAAATAATTGGAATGGCAGATTTCAATAAACACTATAAAATTGCAATTTTGTCAACAATCATGTTACCGAACCAAAAAAAATTCAAACTCTACCCTGGAAATTCTATAGCGTTACAATTCCACAATCTGTATTAAAACCTTGAGCGGTTTTTACTTGCACTACAAAATTATTGTCATGTATAGAGGGCCAATTATGAGTTGATATTCCTTTCTGCTCTTGTTTGAAGGAGCTGCTTACCAGTATTTAATCCGAAGCAGTAAATGAAGATCAGTGGTTACACACCCCAATGTATGTGGATAAAACCATCTTTAGTCGTTGACAGGGACATACCATAGTAAGTACCTGATTCTTAAACTAAAGGGGCAGTGAAATCGCCGAACCTGTAGTGACTTCGAAATTTAGTTAGTAATTTTGACGAAGAAAAAATAAAAAGTTTATGGGTATTAGATCGACTCTGACTCTTGATAAACATAGAGGATCGGTTGAATCTCGGGTATTTTATTTAACCATTCGAATCCTATGACTTACCTAGCGTCTAACCCCCAAAAAACATATCTTAATTTTAGAAAATCCTTAAAAAAAATCACAATTGCCGATTCCTCACTCTGCCAATAAATTGCGAATATAGTCTAATAACTAGCACAGCCTCAAACTCGGCGTTCGTGGCTGATGAACGCCGAAAGGTCGGTGGGTGGGCGAGAATATGAAACGCTCCAAGCTCATGCGGGTCGGCGAGAATATGAAACGCCCAGAGAAGCACAGACATTGACTGCTGAGACAATATGAAACGCCTGGAGAAGCACAAATGGCTGAGACGCACTAACAGTTGAGGAAGTTGAAGTAATGGCAGTTAATAATCCAAACTTGATAATTTCAAAAGTTAATCATTTAAACGTGGCAAATGGTGCTACAGTAATTTCTTAATATGATTAGGTAAATGTTAAAAAGTAAACAGGTTAACAGATGCATTAAAAAATGCAAGGAAGTTATGAAGAGTAAATCACATTCATTGATTTGGGAGGACAACTAAGAATATGCCAACATCTTCAATTGTTAGCCATCAAATTATAATTTGAGATTAAAAGATCATTAATTGTGCCCATTGCCAATAGATGTACGCCTTTCAACGTAATTAATTAATCTACAAATTTCTTTTGGAACCCACCTCCAATAATATCCCATGCTTCATTGGACCATACTGCTCCATAAAACCATACTGCTCCATAAAGAGTACGATTATATATATATATTTCACTCCATAAGCGTACCCTCGTTCTCTCCATCATTGTTAGTGAGACGTGGATTGCAATGAAGTTTCAGTTATGTAGGTTTGTATTTATAATATGGCTGTGAGTAAATAGTATATTTTTATTTCATGAGATAACGTAATTAACTCCAGTTTATGTTAGAATATGTAATTCATACTTGTTTTATGATTGGGTTAATGACCTGTTGAGTAGGTAGTTATAGTTAGATGACTTTAGAGAATAGGTCAAGGAGGTTGTTAGATAGTTGGTTGTGAGAAAGATTCTCTCCAACAAAATCTCCTAGTTTGGTGTGTGGTTGAGATATTTTCTCAACCTCTATTGCTATTATTAGAATAAGTTACATCTGATAAAGCTCTATATAATGAGCCAATGTATTGTATAATATAATTTAGTAATCTAATAGAGATAAGTAATCATGTATATCTCATTTGTTAATTTGGTATCAGAGCGGGTTGTCTGGGTGTGACTCCCTCACAGGAGTGCCCAGGATCATGTGAAGAGTAGAGGAATAATCTGATTTCTGAGTGAAGATTTTTTGAGCTATTGTGTGTATTGATTTGTTGATCAAGGGACAGATTGCAACATCAAATCGTTGCTACTGTTTGTTGAGATGCTGCCAGGAAGTAGTGTCGTTGTTATTGAGAAGGCTATGTATCTATTGAGTGAACTGCCACCGTTAGAAGAGTGTGTCATTTGAAGAGAGGGTCTACTACCCTGAGCGCAGAGAAGAGGCGCCTTCGTGAAGAAATTGTTGTGTCACTGTTGTATGAAATATGCCTACGTGTAGAGGAAGTCGTTGTTAAGTATTGCGTATTGTTGCTTGGGTAGAAGAGAAGTCACATGTTTCCAATTGAAAGGAGTAGCCATGAGTCTGAAGCGAGAATCTTATGGAGTTGTTTCTTGGAGGAGTCGTGTCCACTGACGAAGGGACATGAATTAGAGGCAGTTGAGTAGAGAGCCGGTGGAAGGTATCCTTGTACTTGACACCAATCAGAGAAGAGATTTCGCCTTCCAATATTCCATTCATCGTAGGCTTTGCGATGTACAAGAGAAGTTGATTAATCTATCTAATTGATGCGTTGTAAATCTTCCCAGAGTTGTGCAGCCGAGTGTCTGTCAGATACATCGTGATATCGATCCACAAAGTTGCTGAATCACTTTTGATAATGGTCTCTATGTTGCGCCTTGGTCAATTTTATGTTCTTCTGCATCCAATTGAGGATGACTCCTATGATCGGATTAATCTTTACATACGCCTTTTCCTGCCTTTACCTCCAGTGTTGTTGTAGGTGTCTGCGTGAATTGTTGCCATTTGCTGAAGGAGGATGCTGCAAGGGCGCTGTCATTTCTTTGAATTCTGGAGAGTATCTCAGCCGGTTATGATCGTTGGTCAATATGAATTGTTGGTTATCTATAAATCACAGACTTGCGGATACAAAGTCACCTTGCATGAAGTATTGATAAATTTCGCCTTGTGTGTGTTGCTGATGATGAATTCGTGTTGTTGGGTTTCATGGAGGACCTGCTGCTTCTCATCATCCCACAATTAAATCATTGTTGTCTCCTGCATGATTTGGCTCGATCTCTAGAGCAAGAGTGCCACCCAGACTCTTATCAATGCGTGGGGAGAATGTTATCTAAAGCTAAACCGTGGAGATCTGGAGCAGTAAATGAGCCATGATATTGTGGCTTGTTGTAAGCAATATCCCAGAAGGAGAATGCTCCTATGGTGCCGAGTGTTGGTTTGTTCAGGTCGTTGTTGTGGAAACAATGACATGTATAAAATGTGTGTTTACAGTAGCCAAAGACAGAGATATGCTTCCAGCTAGAAGCGAGAGACAAGTCACGAAGGAAGAGGAAGCCCGAGGAGAGGGCGAGGTTGAAGGGCGTGTGACAAATCGTTGTCCATGATATTGCAGAGGACTCATTTTTTGAGTTTTGGAGAGGAGCTACAATTGCTGAGTAAAGGAGCCGTAAAGCGAGAGGCTGCTATTGTTGGAGGAGTTTGTTGTTGTTTGTGCCATTACATGGAGGTGTTATAGCGAAATGAAGTGAGGTGTACGTGATCATTCTGTCAGACTCACACATCCTCCAAATTAAGTCACAAAAGTGAGATTGAGTTGTGCTTATCTTTCCTGTTTGAATGTGTGATGATAGTTATTCAAGTTGTGTGTCTTGGTCAAGAATAATGATGAGATGTAAATGAACATATGTAATGGGCTTGTAATATTTGGCATTTGATTGGTGAGAGTATTGTTGATATTTTATGTACTTGATTGAATTGTTGTAGGGGGTGCATGATCGGTTGTACCCAACACCCCAGGTTATGGTCCAAATTGTAATGTTTAGCCATAGGCAAGCTAAATTCCCCAGGTTTGTTGTAAGCCCTGTTAGTAAGGCATACACAGGCATACATGTTGTAGCACAAAAGCGCGTGTGATCACAGGATGTGATACTCTCTCATAGGCAGAGAGGTTATTGTATCAAGTTGTGGAGTTAACCACTGTGAGAGGTACGGGGGTGATAGGTGTACCCGTAGCCTAAACTTGATAATGAATCGAAGAAGCAAGAGACTTCAATTCAAGGTGGGGATCTGAGATGTAAGAATCTCAAAGTGTGAGACCAAGTTGTGAGTCTCAGAGTATGAGGGACCAAGTTATGTTTAAGGGAGAGTTTAACATTGATGAACCATGTAGTTGAAAACAATTCCTAGAGAACTAGCGGGTACAGTGGCAGATGACCCATGTATTATGGTAGATGGATTGTGTTTTATATGGACATCAATAATTATATGCAAGTACAAGGTGCAAGAGGAAGCAAAGAAAATTCAAGGATGAAGCCCATAGTAAAGCAAGCTGAAGTGAGCGTGTTCGAAGGATTAAAGTTCAATAATAAAGAATGGACCAGAGACAACACTTAGAAATCACTATGACCAAGCACAAGCAAAAATGACTCAATCAACAAGTATTCATTAAGGGGGTGTGCTAGAATATGTAATTCATACTTGTTGTATGATTGGGTTAATGAACTATTGAGTAGGTAGTTATAGTTAGATGACCTGAGAGAATAGGTCAAGGAGGTTGTTAGATAGTTGGTTGTGAGAAAGATTCTCTCCAACCAAATCTCCTAGTTTGGTGTGTGGTTGAGATATTTGCTCAACCTTTATTGCTATTATTAGAATAAGTTAGATCTGATAAAGCTCTATATAATGAGTCAATGTATTATATAATATAATTTAGTAATCTAATAGAGATAAGTAATCATGTATATCTCATTTGTTAATTGTTTAGATTCGAACTTGTCTAGAAAAAGGAAGCTTAATATGTAGCCCAAAATTTAATAGGGGCTAGAGTTTTAAAAACATTCTAACTTTCCTACAATAAGCTGGGATCTGCTCCCTCCTCATACAACAACATTCCGTTGTCTTCATCAGAAAACACAAAGTGCAATACTTTAATTTATTTTGGTTCCTTTTATAGCCTTTTTTTTATATTATGAAAACTTCTCTTCTCGATTTCCTAACCTCTGTCCACTCAGTTGCACATTTTTGTAGACTTGCACTCTTTGCCATTTTATTTTTTTCCAAAGTTTGTATTTGCACTAGTTGCACAATCCTTTTTTGCCTCACACTGGCACCTAGCACAATGTGCCACACTAATCACCAAGTAGATTCGCTCACAACAATAGCAACTTGCCCAATCTCAAGAATTCATGAGAATAACTATCACGGGCTTAGAAAACATCTAGTTTGGCAGCAAAAAACACCCAATGTTCTCAGTCACTGTGCGGCACCGCAGTCGTTCGCTTGGCGACATGGCCTCTCCAAGTTACTTGACTCGGACTACACCTACCTTCATCGTTTCATTTTTTACTTATTCGTTATGTGTGTTTCTTATACTTAGCCAAATTAACGAGTAAAGAAAATCCATATAGTAACAAGACGAAATGTGCAAGTGGGCATCCAAGCTAGCCTAACACCCAAATCTTTATACAAAACAATAGTGTGCTGAGCTCAACTCATGCCACACAAAGAAAGTTTACAAAGGGGAGCTTTCGCTCAGATTACACAGAGAAATCTTTTACGAAAACACCAAGACTCTTTCACTGAGCCAACCTGTGCACCCTTCCTTTGTTTCCTTAGTTTGAACAAAACTACTTCACACTTCATCTCTTGAGAAGTCCACTGCCCTATCTCAGAAATGGTGTGACCCACGACACTCTTCCTTCATCACAAAAGTTTGTTCGTCTACCGAATCCTTTCTTCAAGAAGAACTCACCATGTCTGCCTCTTCGATGCAACCTCACTAAGGCAACTCAAGTTACCCTCTAGGGTCTACTTGGCTCCTTGGGGGGGAGCTCACCCCCTTTACTTAGTCGCTGCCTCAGAACTCTACAATCTGCGATTATGAAATAAGTCACTTTATGTCTGCCTCCCAAATGGTTCTCTCCTTTGGTTTTTATAGGTTCCCAACTTCCCTAAGTGGTGTGTCTCTTCCAACCGATGCACCCATTGGTCGTTTGTACACTTAGCAATTCAGACCAACTTGCCAAAGGGTGTGCACCCTTGTCCAGGTGTTTGCTCTTCCCAGTCAACACATCGTTTTTTGGTTTTGGGTGCCCAAGTCATCTTGGCATTCGTTTGTTGTTTCCTTCGTCATTTTGTCAACTCCCCTTGGCATGACGGGTTCCCAAGGCATCTGAGCATCCCATCCTTCATTCTTCGTTCAGTCAGTTGGGTGCTCATATTGTCGGAGTGTCCATCGTCTCCAACCGTTCCAACTTTTGGTGAGACGCCCATGGCTTCCATGGGGCACCCACCCGACATCCACCAGACATGCTTCTTCGATCAAGGTACCATCTTAGCCTTTGTCGCAAGTTATCTTTGGTGAACGTCTTTGGCACGACGTGCACCCAAAGATACCATCTTTGCCATATAAGTGTTCCTTCGTTTTCATCAATTGAACCAAGTGCTTTCTTGGCCAACTCGTCCATCTAAATATTCGGTGGAGGAGCACGGGCGCTCAAGCCAATTCCTCAGGCATTACACCCTCCTCCACTCGAAGTCATTGTCATCCCGACAATCTCAAAATGTCTAAGTGTTGAACCTATGTGATGAACTGTTGCGCCCATACTCCAACTAAAGTATGGCATGTTTTTGTGCATGGTTATAACTTTCATGTTTTGAACAAGTTAGGTGATCAATCAAATTTCACGTCCAACTCATGAGCGCACCGACACACAATTGATCATAGTTGTTTTTTTCCAAATTCCACCACATGTTCAACCCAAAAACAACAAGGCAAGATTGCAGTTGCCCCTTCGTTGTTGTCTTCGTCCAACTTCATCAAGAAGTTCCTCTGCAAAAATGAAGGGATGCATAAGTGAATCATTGTGCTCGAAGTCTGACCCCTTTGCCATGTCATTGTGCACTAGCTCGTCCAACTATCAGATAAGTTGGGTGGTCGGTCCAACCATCTGATCACTTGCACGAGGGCACACCTACAAGTCAAATTTATCTCCTCCTATCCGCATCTTGACTCTTCTATGCAACAAATCCCCAAGGCAAACTCCCTTGCCCTGTCATGCTACGATGTCACCCAAAATGAAGTTTTCCTTCAAACTTCATTTCCATTGCAAAAGTTGTTGTCCCTTCCTTCTATCGTTGCACTTATCCCATCTCATATCCAAGATATTCAAAAATTAAAGAATATCATCACATTTCTTCCACCTATGCAATCGACCAAATTCACTATCTTTACTCATCCTACAAATTGTAGGATCCCCAAGACTATCTCGTTGTTGTTTAAATCGTTCCCTCCATGGCACCATGGTTCTCTTTGACAAGTCTACTCAAGTCAAGTATGAGCCTAGCTTCATCAATCAACCTCTCATCTTCTTCATCACTTGTCCATGAAATGATCCAATTGCACAAGTGTTATCACCAAAATTTCGTCCGTAAATGGTTACAGGAATCCAGCATCTTCAAACAGCTATGAGTCCACCCATGGACCAAAATTACCAAAAAAACATTTCCAAAAGGTCCAAAACTATACATCTAGTTATAAAATCAAGATACACTATGACTACATAGGGCGCGTGCGAACATGCGCCATCTAGAAACGCAGAAAAAACGCACATGCACCTGATGCGCAACTATGGACGCTAAAAGCCATGCACACCTGAGAACGACGCATTTATGAGGTTGGTTGGCCCCCCACCCACTTTTGGTTCAGCTTTCAAGTCGATTTGATATCCAAATCTCGGCTGGGTGGCTGGTCACAGACCTAAAAGTGCCCTAAACAACCCATTTTCACACTAAAAGTTGATTGCACAATACCTCAAAGTGGTTATATAAAACAAGGCCATGGGTGCACTACATTTTCAAGGAATTCATTTGCAAGGTTATGCTGCTACTATTCTGTTGAGGAATCCTCTTTTCTCATCAAGAACATACTAGCACCATTCCATTTGGGGCAATCCACATCACCTTTTGAGTGGGTTAGCTTGGGATTCTTTCACCATTTCTTTCAAGTTTTCAAGTTGTAAGAAGAACTTAATCTTGGGGGTTCAAGAGCCCTCCCTTGGAGAAAGAAGGGACCCAAATTCCCCTTTCTTCTCGGTGTTTTCTTTTCACTAATACAATCCTTTCCATTGGTGACATGAGTCTTGTTTGTTTCTTGTTCTTATGTCCTTATGCCCAATAGTTTAGTTGTTCTTTCCTTTCCTAGTTTAATTCTTAGCTTAGTCTTTTATGTTTATTCCTCTAACCCTTTCATTTACTGTTGTCTTGCTTAGCTAACCCAACTAAGCTTGTAAGCACCTCTGTTTTGCTCATTTAGGTGACAAAATAGGTGCAACATATTGGTGACTCCGCTGGGGAAAGGTACCAATTTCCTACCCCATTTGGGTTATTTTAGCTCGTCTTTTTGTTTATTTAACCTGCAGGTGTCATAACTGGCCCAAGCCGACCTACAAAACATCAAATTCAAAGATGAGTTGAGAGAATTTCATTCAGAATTTTCTTCACGACTGTGTGACAGTTGTGCATGGGTTTATTGGCCCACAGTCGCGCATCGTGCGCACGTGTGCCAAAATCAATGTATTACTCATCATTTTCAGTGTACCTGTGCCCAAAAGTCTTTCTCAGTTCGCGCATTGGCGCCCAGTGCGCCTTTGTCTACTCTGATACCCTCGCACCTGTGTATAAAAATACACATGGTAAGCCTTTTTGTGATTTGTGGAAGGCCCCTAGCCTTATTAAAGATGATTTCATGCATGTTGTAATCTACACCACACTTAGTTCCCTCTCCATATAAAGAGATTAGTCAAAACACATAAGCACTTAGCGGGTTTAAAATCATTATTTCCTCTTTTACTTTCATTTTTCCACATGGATGGCCCGCTTTGACTAAGAGTATAAGTTGGAATCATTTGTAATCACATATAAAACTTGCATTGGGACCATAAATTGGATATCAGTCATTGAGTATGCTCTTCTCTCGCACCTCAAAGCGATCCTGAGAATCAGAAAGAGTTGTAGAACAATTTCATCTCCCTTAAAAAGACAAAATCTTTAGGAGAGGACAACACCCCCCTCGGGACTCCTCTTAGTTTATTTTTCAAACACACCTTAAACTTGTAACGGGCCCACACATGCCCACATGCTACAAAGATAGGATAGTGTTGAAATTTACTTTCTTAGATTAAATCACTAGGGTAGTTTAAAGGTTTTGTAACGGGCCCATACATGCCCACTTGATCACAATCTAGGATAGTTTCAAATCTTTCTTAGATTAAATCACAAATAGGGAGTTAAAGGAATAGTAAGGGCCCACATGTCCACATGCTAGTTTCCTATGGACTTTAAAATTCCACAAGGTTGTACCAATGACACATAGTGACTTAGGTAATCAACACTTGTAAGGACCAAGCGAAGTCCACATGCAACAAGGTGACACCTAAATTATTAAAAATTGGTACACTTTTACTTGTTCACACACAAAGTCACTTCACACTCACATATTTTTCATCTCGAAACATGAAGGTTGAAGTAAGTTTCCTTCAAAGGGATTCTGAAAACACCCCACCCTTTTCGTGACGAAACTATCCACTCCCACTTAATTTCAACGAGGTTGGCTCACACCCCCAATTTCTCAAACAACCACATCTAAAATTTTTCTAAAAACTCACTAAGTTTTCCTCCATAGGAGGTGCCAAAATAAATCTTTTAGTCTAGGTAGGATTTCGGGGATAAGCATCCAAATAACTCTCCATTATCTGGTTCTCACATTTTCAAAACAATAGAAGTTGTCAAAATAGGGAACTTTAAATCCTCCAAGTCAAGTGTTCCTAACACCATAAGGCAGGGAGAGACCCATGAAGGGTTGAACGTCGAGGTCCAGTTGTTATGTGCATCCCCTCTTGAGGCACCCACCTCTTGGACGGGATCCAGCCCACGACCCATTTCTTAGGCCGAAAATCTAAATGTCGCACTTTGACCAAGGTACCTAGTGACTAAAATTTTAAGACATCTACCCAAGTGGCAATTGTGGGTTGCAATTGCACCTTGATTGGATTTTTTGTGGCTATTGGGAAATATCGCCAGCTCTTTCGGGATATGCACCCTCTACCCCTCATTATAACTGATTACTTCATCCTTCACTAATCCCTCTTCCGGTGGCTTCAGACTCCACTGTTGAGTACTATTGGAAGGTCCAGTGCTATTTGAGAGGAAGGACGTTACATCTTTTAAGAGATGAACATTTGTTTTCTTTGTTCCCCTGCGCATACAAAACACTTTATGTGTGATGCACTTCTGATTACATTTGATTTAGATATATATCATGTAAAGTTCAAAAATTGCAACAAAGGCTCTTGTTTATTTATTACTCTCACCACCATTCGCACACATACACTCAACTAGTCGGACATCATAGGAGACCCACAGAACCCCCATCATTCCAGACGCTTGCTAAACCTCCTTCCTATTCTAGGAGGAGTTCCTAGTCTTGCCAACTTATCAGCTCCACATTCTCACACCCATGTGAGTGCCACTATCTTGGGATCTTCTTTTCTTGGTTCCACCTTACTTGGGTCCAATTCCCAAGGTCCACTATCCATTCTCTCTCCTTTACACGGAAGCGGGGGGGCTGCCTAATACATAGTTAGCTAATGCATCAGTCAATGTATTTAGACATCTAGGAATGTGTTGATACTCAATATAATCAAAATAACGTTCCAAGAGGTGAATTCATAAATATACCCATAATAAAGTAGGACTTCGAATAGAATAGACATTACTTAGCTGTAGTAATACTAGCTATGAATCGAGTCGTACAACTAGGTGGCGGATACCGAGCGAAATAACATCAATCAATAATTCGTTGATGGCACTATATTTTTCAATATTATTGGTCGCACGGCCGAGACACACACCTCGTAGAGTGATAAGTTCGTTTGTAGGGGCGTAAATTGCCCAAGAAGCAGAAGCAAGGTTCTGAGTACTACGGCTAGCGCCATCGGAGAAGCCAATGTGGGGTAGCGAAAACTCCGACATCTAGAAACCTAGCACAATGTAACATAAACAATCGAGGGAAGAGACAAATCGGAAAAATCGGTAGGTGCAGACACTAACAGATCTCCCTAGATCCACCTGGATCTAGAACAAAATAGAATAGGACACAACTCTTTCCCTAAGTTGTGGTCATTGAATCTACTAAAGAGAAGGAATAGTGACATACTTTGATATCGCTTCCTTAAGTCTCTATTGTTCCCGCTTCACTCCGGTGCTCTCATGAAGTCAAGTCCAAGACAACACAAACCAACCAAAGTGAAGATAGCAAAGTATATTCAATGTCAATCTATGCATATGATCAAGGGGTTACACAATAAAGTAAGAGTGACTTTATGGGAAAGGGACATGTCGTTGTATCATATTAAATAAAAGTAGAAGATACAACCTGATCGCCTTGATGTTGCAAGCTTCCTTTCAATAACCCTTAGTTCCAACACACACGTTTGCTCAGTACTTGCATGAAGAAGATCCAATACCTCTTGATAGACCAAATAGAGCATTCAAGCTTATGTCCAAGAAGGGTTCTTCACACAATTCTTTCACCAATTCTTTATTCAATCTTGCTTAAATTTTTCCATGAGAAAACTTTCAATATATAGGAGAAAGAGAGATGTTTGCATGGATGAGGATGATCCCATCAAATCTGAGAAGTCAGTAGAATGACAACCATGCGAATGCCAACTCATTTTCTAGAAGATTCTCTTCTAGAACCCTCGAGACCTCTTCTCCTTTCTAAGCATAAAAATAGGTTCACACCCTATATATGGAGCATACTGCAAGAAGTTTGCACCCTAAGTGTGGGTGGCCTGCGAGAATGAAGGATTATCGCACCCTAGACCATAGGTAGCCGGTGAAATCATCTTAAAAATATGTTTTTGGAAGAAGACAGGAGCCACTTTTCTCAAGCAAAAAGTCTTTGTTGGGAGCCTGAATACATCACTGTTGAGACATCACCAGAGTGACCAAAATCATGTGTAACAGAATGCCCCCCAAAGTATGAGGCCGGAATCTATGATAGCTGAAATACTTTGTAAACTACGTGTGTGTGTCAGAAACCAGGAGCACACCTAATCGAAAACCTACAAACAACCAAGCATCTGCAGAATATAATACCAATTATGAGGTAGGCATTCCCATACTCAGATCACATATAAATGAAATAATAAATGTAGGTCATGGCCACCAATCATACACCATGGATCCATGCCGTCAAAATGTTGCATAGCTACTGTGGATCTATGCTAGAAGACTTAAATTAAGACGACATATCCACATGACATACAAAGTGGATCTATGTACCGAGGTCAATCATACATACTCCATCGCAGCCTGGATAAAAAATATGAGACCCAGGGTCTTCAATCCCATCACCTGAAAGTATGAATCTAGACATGCGATTACATGTGCTGAAGTCGAACATGGTAGAAACCACTTGATTACCGGTCATTGACGAAACCGTTAACAAGTGCGAGGGAAATAACCATTAATGTCAATGACTCTCAAGGTACACTAGTACAATCCAATGAATGTGAATAAATGAGCTGAGGTCGAACACTCAATGGAACCTCCCGATCAGGGGTCAATAATGAAAACCCACTGTCGAAAGCGAGGAAACCTGCCATTGAGGTATGCAAGTTCCAAGGTACCAAATAATTTCTAAGTCTTGTTTCTGGATAATGAGTTGGAGTCGACGAAACAAGACTCATCACAGGAGGGCCTTGATGTATCCCCTATCAATGATAAGAAATAAGTAACAGACTTTGAGGATGAAACAGAGTATGAATATAGGTTGAAACAGACACAGGGAAGGCCGACATAGTAAGAATGGACAACTGCAGATGGCCGACTCAATAAAGGGCTTGAATGAACTTCTCTTGAACATATGAATGACACGACCAAGGACTTGGCAGCACTGACTCAAAGACGACCCAGGATATGACCTTGTAGCAAGTCGAATGAGAGACAAATGGATTTCTCAAACCGGCTTCAAATGATAAATAGGGGGTGTCATGTTCAAGAGCGATGCTTACTGCCATTAATATGAATACGAAAACACATCCCTTTCTCAAAATTTCCCCCACCATTTCTGGCGAGTACCTCTTTATTTTTATGCAAGCTTGAGGAGGATAACATATGCTTTTTGATGTAAGCTCATCCTTCGGACGAGTCCCTCAAAGTATATTTAACGAACCCTAAGAAGGAGTGGCTCGGTCCCATTACGGGTCTTTCGATGTTTGTTTAACGAGTCCAAAGATAGAAAACTTGGGGGTTTTTCATGTTTTGAGAGTCTGAAAAACACTTAAAGAGAACTCTCTTAGTTCATTTTTCGTAAAATAGTTCAACAGGACAGAAAAAGTGATAAACTATCGCTCATTGAACATTTTGTTCAGATACTTTTATGAGCGTGAACAGAACAAGGTCGCTCGACCATCTTTTCATTTTTATGGAGTGTGAAAAGAGATTAAAGGATACTCCTTTGCGTTCGTCATTTTCATGTGACCATGACGAGTACGAAAAGACAGGAAAAGTATACTCAGTTACGTTCTCATTTATTTTCGAGCGCGAGAACGAACAAAGATTGAGCTTGAGGTTTTTCTAAAAACCCTAAAAAGCAGTCGTGCATGCGACAAAAAAGAAAAAACATTCGTACTCCTTCGTGTGGACGTCAAAGTTGCTATATATGCAAAAAGTCACACTCATAGGACTATTAGGCATTAGGTTTTATAGACAAAAAAATATAACAAATCAACTAAAATGGTAAAAAGTGAATAAATATGGGTAAAAAGGGCTTTTACCATTTCATTGTGATTTTTCCAAAAACTTTTCCCAATACACCTCATTTTCCCCCAAATTTCGTTGCTCGATCGCGGGAGGCACAAGCGACCATTTGGAGAACCGTCTCTGCCAACGAGGTAGGCTCTTGATCTTCTACCTTTTCCATGGTTTAGTTTTAGTTTTTATTGGCAATTTTCAAGGTTTTAGGTTCATTTTAGGGCCATAGCTTGCGCCCAAGCATTCTTGCAGGCTGGCCATGCGAGACCTGCGAGAATCTAGGATTCTCGCAGGTGGCCTTAAGGGAACCTACAAGGATCTCGCATTGTGCTAAAGGGGCACTTGTGGGGGCCGAAAAATGAAATTTAAATTTGATTTTTGCTCAATAAAAAATGTGCCAAGTTTTGAAACAAGTTGTTGACCTTTCTCTCTTGGCTCTTGTACAGGTGTTTGATCATCACAATGTTGGAGTGGTGAGAAAGAGAAAATGAGGAGGATTCCATTGTCGGGAATGACCTGGGTATCATCGCTACCCTCCGGGACTGTGGGGTCTTGAAATTCTTCAAAATTCTCAACATGAGGGCCCAACTCAGATTGTTGGAATACCTGGTTCATATGTGGAACGTGGACCAACAGTTGTTTCACGTGGGAGTCCACATGTTGACCCTAGATATCAAGGATATCTATTTCCTTACAGGGTTATCACATAGTGGGTACCACATTAGCTTGACCGGTGGCCGAGGTGGCAGACTCCCTATGAGTGAGTATTATCGCCAGTATTGTGTACCTGAGGCAGAAAGAAGCAAGGGCAAATTTGCTATTTGGGGGGTCCAAAACTTGACCTTCCGAACCATCTTGTTCACTATAGCACGCATGGTCGAAAGTGCAGCTCCACACATGGCTCTCCAGAGTTACTTCCAATACGCCATAGAGTGCACAGAGCCCCGGGTCTTCAACTGGTCGGATGCAGTTCTCTGTAGTATGAAGAGGCAATCGACGAAGTGCAGAAGGGGAAACTTGAAGCAATTTGGGTATAGATCACTTTTGGTGTCCTTCTTCCTCGAGAGGGTTCCACTGCTGCGATTACAGGTTGACTGGGGTTTACCGACCCCATAGGATCCAAGGATGTTGAGGTGGTGCACCCTCATGGCTCGTCACGTAGCTGGGCCTATAATCAAGTACAATGATTCATTTTTCGACTGGTTAAGGCCCCAGATGTTGATGATTAATGACTACGCATATGTTGGTTTGGATTTTCGAGGGGATCCGGATTTGGCCCTACCTGAGGATGCTCAGTGGGGTGACCTATGTAAGAAGTACACATTTTGTTCTTTTTAATTGTTTTTGCAATTTTTATCATACAAAATGTTTTTATGTTTGTCCAAGAACTAATAAAAAATCTCTTTTTGATGACACATAAGTGGGGCCATATAGACCTCCAGGGACGTCTCCTATTCAACGGTGAGGAGAGATGGCTCCAGTGGCACGATGGAATGCCGAAGACTACGAGGCAGTGGAACAAAACTTAGAGGGGTTGACCGCTGACATCCTAGATATGGCTATTGGGGAGATCCTTGGACGTTATCAACGCCATACTGTAGGCGTATCAGAGTCTATTAGTCGACTTCTTTGTAGGGTGGCCGAGGCAGTTGTGTGTTATTGTGAGCGTCACCCATGACGCTATTTTGTAGAAGCTATGAGCTTCACATTTTGAGATTTTGGTCCTTGGACAGAAACTTTTTGTAAAAAATTTTGATCGTTATATACATATATACGGCTTCTACCAGCTTATCTTGTGTTGTGTGATACATGTGATGTGATTGGTTTATAAATGGCCCAAATGTCTGTTTAATACATAGTTAGCTAATGCATCAGTCATTGTATTTAGAAATCTAGGAATGTGTTGATACTCAATATAATCAAAATAACGTTCCAAGAGGTGAATTTGTAAATATACCCGTAATAAATTAGGACTTCGAATAGAATAGACATTACTTAGCTGTAGTACTACTAGTTGCAAATCGAGTCGTACAACTAAGTGGCGGATACCGAGAAAAATAGCATCAATCAACAATTCGATGACGGTGCTATATTCTACAATATTGTTGGTCGCACGGCCAAGACACACGCCTCATAGAGTGATAAGTTCATTTGTAGGGGCGTAAATTGCCCAAGCAATAGAAGCAAGGTTCTGAGTACTACGGATAGCACCATCGGCAAAGCCAATGTGGGGTAGCGAAAACTCTGACATCTGGAAACCAAGAACAACGTAACATAAGTGATCAAGCGCAGAGACCAATTAACGAAAAGCATACTACAGTAACACAAAAAGTATGGTACAATAAAATACAAGCACTCATGCACATGTGATCTTAGGCATAGTACTTCTTTAAGTACAACCCATTTCTGGGTTCACTCAAAGGGATACCATCGTAGTCCACTAACTAGTAAACTTCTTTCTCAAAAACTCGTCTAACGATATAAGGACCTCACCACATAGCTTCAAATTTTTCTGCTCCTAGCATATCCCGATCTTATTCGTAAAGGAGAACCATATCACCTTCAGAGAAAATGCGAGGCTTGACATGTTTATCGTATTGGTCTTTGACGCGTTTCTTCTAGGCTTCTATGACTAAGGTGGCGTCGCGACGATTTTTGTCTAATCGCATGAGATACAACAGACATTCTTCTCCGGCAGAAGTGTTTGGGAGGAGTTCGATGGCTAGTTTTAGGGAGGGTATCTCACATTCAATCAGCAGGATGGCTTCTAGACCATAGACTAATTGGAATGGTGTAAACTCGATAGAAGACTTAACGGATGTCTGGTAAGCCCACAATGTTGAAAACAACATCGTGTGCCAACTTGTTTTGTGAATCCCTATCATTCGTTGAAGCATGTTAATGAAGACTTTTTTAATTGCTTTGACTTGGCTGTTGGCTTGTGAGTAATAGGGTGTTGAGTTTTCATGGAAAAGACCCAACTTTTCAGTGAGTTCAGACATCATGAAGTTTCTAAAGTGGCTATCGTGATCAATGACGATAGCTTGAGGAACACCAAAATGAGCTATGATGTGATTGAATATGAATAATGTTGTGGTCTTTTCGGTGTTGTCAAATGTCGGCATCGTCTCGGCCAATTTCATAAAATAATCTATGGCTACAATAATGTATACATGCCCCCCGGCCAAGTGAGGGTGACATGTCATGAAATCGATACCCCATTTCGCAAAAGGACCAACGGAGACCACAGGGTGGAGAGGAGAAGGGTGTGACCGTATTTTATTGTTGTAGGTCTGGAAAGTGTGGCATTTTTGGATGACAATTATACAATCGTTAAATAAAGAAGGACAAAAATACCCTGCTCGCAAGATCTTCTGGGCAGTAGCATACCTAGACATATTACCACCACAGGCTCCAGAATGACAGTCATTTAGGGCTTTCTCGGCTTCGTCAAACGTGAGGCAACATCGAAAAATAGAGTCAATTCCACGATGATAAAAAGTATCACCGAGGATAATATACTGACGGGCTTGGTAGCGTATTCGACGATGGTCAGTACTAGACAAATTGGGCCAAAAAGTCTGGGTTTGGAGATATATGATGATATCTCCATATCGAAGATCATCAGAACTAATCAGGAAAAAGGATTCATCAGGTAATGAATCAGTTTCTACATTTTTCGTCTTAGAGTAGGGAAAATCACATATCAACTCGACAATCACTAAGGATTTATTGGACTCAGCGCGCTTGAATTCTAAGTCAAACTCCTGGAGTATCACGATCCATTTGGAGTATTTTCCCCCTAGCAGTTGACATATAAGAATGTGTTGCATAGGGTTGCAGTTAGAAATTATCGTAGTCTTTCTAGAGAGGATATAGTGCCAGAAACATTGAACTGCTTGGACGATTGCCAAGGCCAGTTTTTCAACATGTAAATACTTGATTTCAGTGGGCATAAGACTTCAACTCAAGTAATAGATGACATGTTCGTTATGAGAATCATCCTCCTGGACGAGAACCATAGAGATGGTGTAGTCCAAGGCTGCGAGGTAGAGGAAATAATCGCGACTGTAATCAGGTGGGAAGAGAAGTGAGGTACGTGTTAGAAACAGTTTCAAAGCTTCGAAAGCTTTGTTGGCAGTGGTATCCCATACGAACTCAGACCCTTTCTTGAGTAGTCACATAAATCCAAGAATTAGCGCGGCATAGTTCGGGATGAAATGACGAAGAAAGTTTGCCTTCCCTTGCAAAATTTGTAACTGGTAAAGTGAGGAAGGAGGAGGGAGATTGAGAATTGCCTCGACCTTTAAAGGATCTACCTGTATCCCTTGACGTGAAACAATAAAGCCTAGAAGTTGGTTGGATTCTACGCAGTAAACACATTTGTGAGGATTCAAGCATATATGGTAAAACCGACATTGAAGGAAAATGGCACAGAGGTGTATTGGATGATCTACACGGTGCATGGAATGAGCAGGTAAGTCATCGAGATCTGGTTGCACAATGTGCTTGATATCATGGAATGCATAAGACATAACGCGCTAAAAAGTTGCACCAGTGTTTTTTAAACCGAAAGAAAGTTTTCGATAGGCAAAAGTGCCCCAAGGACAAATAAAAGAGGTTTTGTGTTGGTCCGCGGGAACGATATTGATTTGATTATATCCGGAGAAACCATCCATCAGAGAGAAGATTTCACTGCCAGCACAATCGTCGACAATCTAGTCAACGAAGGGGGTAGGAAAGTTGTCTTTAGAACAAGCTTTGTTAATGTCCCTATAATCAATGCACACGTTGATTGTGCCTTGTTTCTTGTCAATTGGAACAAGGTTAGAAACCCATTCAGTTAGAGACACCAGATAAATGAAGCCATCCTTAAGAAGTTTCTTGACTTCCAGCTTGATAGCAGCTACTTTACATGGGTGGAGCGAACAAAGTCGTTGCCGGATGGGTTTAGTGTCCGGGTATGTCTTAATCTCATGTATCACAATGTCGAGGTCAATACCTGGCATTTCTTCATAGCTCCAAGAGAAGACGTCACAAAATTCTTTGAAAAGAGACTTGTAGGTGACAATTTCGTCAAGGGAACACGAAGCTCCAATATGCACATTTTTGACAATTCCAGGTTTTATGGATATGTCGAGGGGGATGGTGGGTGAGATATTACTTAAGTTCCCTTCGTAAAACACATTGTGTGTAGCTTCGGGAATGGTATAAATGACGACAACGGTCGACGGGGTCGAGATCCGTTGGTAACCCTCGATGGTGTGTTGTTCCAGGAAGAGGATGGAATGATGATGTCCATTGTCCAAGGGGGTGTCTTCCATGTCATACTTAAACATCTCGTCTGTGGGAAAAATGACGCAGAAAGGATCTGGAGATAAATCACCAAGAGAGGGGGTAGAAGGGGTTTCCGATTGAATGGCCTGATAGGTGGATTCAACCGGACTTAAAGGCATTTCGTCGTCGTAACGAAGATTATCATCGGGGTTGGGTACCGTCCATGATTCATGAGACACAGGGGTTCCGTGAATAGAGGTGGATATCATGTTGATTGAAGTGACAGATGGATGTGGAACATTGGGTGGTGGGATGGGGAAGGTACCCATTAATGAGAAGTCTTTAAGAAGACCCACATCAACGTTGTCGTATTCGGGGGGTTTGGCAATGAACGGTATGTTGTTGTTACATGCATCAGAGTTAAAGAAGGCCAATTGGTCAACGGTAATTACCTTTCCTTGATGTGGGAAATGCACAACACGGAAAAGAGTCGACACAACTACGCACATGGAATCAATCCAGCTACGTCCAAGAAGAAGGTTGTAATCGAGAGGAGTGTCAAATACCTCCTTTTCAACTTGGACCGTTTTGCCTTCTAACATAATTGACAATGAAGGGAGTACACCATAAGGCTTAAAACCGGCCCCATTAAAGGCTTTGAGTTTGTTGCGGGATTCAATCAAAGGAGGAGAGTCGATGGCTTTCTAGCAGGTAATAGACATGACACATGTCGAGGCACCCTCATCGATAACTATTCTACAAATGTTTTTGTCAGAGACAATAACTTGTATTTGGAATGCGATTTGAGGGGGTAACCTTGGAATGTGATCTTCCAAGTCAAAAATTATTAAATTTGTATCTGTAGGGTCGATTCCACCAATAGATTTCAACAGTGCCTTCCGTTGTATAGGACAACTTTGAAGGACTTCGAGGGCTGACATTGCAGATGGTGCTTGGGCTATATCTTCAACAATACTGTAGTTTTGGGCAGCACAGGCATGAGGATTGAAAGCCAATTTCCAAACGACGCCCTTTGGAGGAGGGAGAAGAACTGTGTCGAGGCTTGGTCGTTCGAGATGAAGAGGACCATTGGTAGGTGGAGTCATGGGAGATGGTTGGATCAACGAAGGGGGTATCGTATCAACCTTCTCTTTGGAGGAAGAATAATCTTTGGCTCGAGTGGTAAGTGTGATGTCATTCTTCTTTGAATCACATGTACACATTAAGACATAGGATGTATTGGAGGGGGAAGGTTGGTCATGAATGACCAATTAGGCCTGTGGTTGAGAAGGGAAGAGTTGTGAAAATATGGCTGGAGTGGGTGGTTTCGTGGTCTCTTGAAGGAACTTAGTAACCTCGGCTTGTCGTGGACAATCCTTAGTGTAGTGATCATCACCACAGATAAGACAACGGTATCGGGGTTTGCGCTTATCCCTATCGTCAACAGGTGGTGTTTTGGTTCTCTCTTCTTGCGAATTATTTTTATCCTCCTCATTCTTACCCTTTCCCTTTCTGGCTTTTTTTTTACCGACGGGGGTAGATTGAACAACATTTACCTCATAAGTCTTTCCATCGGGAGGGGTAGGAGACGAAGCATTTTGAACATTAGAAGAAATGGGTTTGGGGTTGTTGCTAGAGGTTTGGACGGAATGAGGTTGGGCATGGAAAGTGCCAATCACACCGTCGGCTACATGAGAAGAAACATGAGTAGTTGAAGTAGCAGAAGTAGAAGGACGAGGCGCATCAGGGAGTAAGTCGTAAAGAGTACCTGTTTGTGAATAAACGAGGTCAAGGTATTGAGCACAACTAATGGTCTGTTCTTCTATAACAAATCCACCCATGGAAATGTCACGACCGATGTCGTTCACGAATGATTTTGTGAACCATTCTTCCAGCAACTGATCGAAAAGTTCGAGTTTGATGAGACGTCGTCTCTGTCGCCACTCATGAATGTGATCATAGGTATGAGTGGCTTTGGTTTGTTTGAAAGAACTCAAAATCTCGATTCCCATTTCATAGCAGATCGGTAACTGGTAGTGGGTGAGGAGAGCCATAGTGAGGGTATTGAAGTCGGCCAAGAAGCCTCGAGATAATTCTATATACCACTTCGCGGCAGAACCCATAAGGGTTCACTGAAAAAGGCATAAACAAATAGAGTCATCCATCAAGGACTTGGATGAGCACCAAAGGTGAAACGTCATTACATGATTGTTCGGGTCCTCTCCCAGTTTACCATTGAATATAGGGATGTCGGATGGTAGTTTTGTCGGTATGGTGGGCCATTGAGGAGAGTGATGGATCAGATCATTTAAAATCCTCAACATATCCAAGAGGACCAGGGTGGCTAATAAAGGTAACTGTCTATTCAAATGCGGGTACTGGTGACTTTGGGGAGGGAGTCCCGTCAGCAAACCAGTGGGACCATAAGCAGTCTGCATATAATGCGAGGATCCAGGCAGATTCGGTTGCTAGTGTGGAGGCAAGTAACTCATAGAGTTGTACCCTTGAACTGGGGCATGGGGTTGAGCGTTCGAGCCCCAAATAGGATTAGACGTGCCTGGATATGGTTGGCCTGTACTAGGGGGCATGACTGAGTTAGTTTGAGGTTGTTTCCCCCCAGTCAATGGAGGATTATGTTGTATAAGATGATTCCAATGCTGGGCCAAGGATGGAGGTATGTTTTTTCCATAGGGTAGGGTCGGTGGGGGTTGCCCTCCAATCGACGGTTGTGTCCCAATTGGAATTTTTCCTGCAAGGGGGGGTTGAGTTTGGCCTCCTTGGTGAAATTGTCCACCAACAGGAATCTGGTAACTAGGTGTGAAAGATGGGATGGTGTCACTAGGATCAATTCCTCTGATAGAGGATGGAGGAGGTCCTCTGAAAGGGGATGAGGAAGTGTTGGAATGAAACCAATAAGATGGTGCCCAGAAAGAGTGGGACCACCAGGAGTTCTGGATGTGATTTGCGTAGGCATAGGAATAGAAGCATTCAATGCATGATATCCAGGGGGAAATGTTGGGGTGACTCTGGGTGAAAGCGGTGTGCCAATGGGGGCTTGACTAGCCGCAGTAATCCGGGTGTGAGGACTCGTAGTGTCTGGGACCATTGTGTAATGGACTGTTTGTAGACGGAGAGTCAAGATGTGGTCAGTTGGCGGGGTGTCTATACTAGGAAAATAATAGGCAGTAGTAAAAGGTACTATGCCTGGATCAGACGTTTCGAGCAACTCAGGTGCGATAGTGATATCAATGCCTGCTCCTGAGCCAAAGAGATCCCATCTAAAAATGTCAGTTGTCCAAAAAGGATCTTGACCCTCAAGTCCTAGGAAAGGTCCAGTTGGTGATCCATAAGACTGAACAACTAAGGCTCCGGAAGAATTCACTCGCACAATACGTCTCTCAGAGTCGGGATGAAGTCGGAAGTCCTCTCGAGAATTGGTAATTCGGAACCGTTCTAGAGAGTTATTTCTTTCCACTTGTGGAGTGGCAACGTCTTGGACTTCACTCTGTTGAGGAAATCCCTCCGGTGAGTTGGTAGGCAAGGGTTGAGAACCTTCCATATTTTCTGGGGGTAAGCCTTGCATTCTATGTGAACGGTGTGGAGGGTCAATTGTGATCGAGTTAGAAACTTACGAAGGAAATTCTATGGTCAAATTGGGTGAACAAACAACATGCGCTAGTAAAAATCTAGGAAGCAAACCCAAGCAAACAAAACCTTCTAATTCCGAAGTCACTAGTTGGTGATGAAATCCAACGTCGCAACGACGAGACAAGAAGGGGCTGGGCTAGGGTGGAAAAGTTACGTTGACGACCTGCTTAACAGACTTACACCCTGGTGCAAGCTCCCACACATAATCGTGGGTATACCCTCCTAGGAGCTCGAGTGAGTTTGGCCAATGTCGATTCCATGTACCCTGAAGACTTTCATGGTAGGGTATCTAGCTCGAAATCATCTTGAGAGGCTTCCACTCATCATTGTGGGTATACCTTCAAGTGACCCCCGTAATACGTGTAATCTCTACACCGATATCAACAAAGCAGAGTGAGTAACTCTGTCAATCTCGATGCGACCTCGGGTTCGACCCTTATGTGAGAAGGGTTTCCTAGGACAAAATGATGCAAATGGAATTTGACACTCCTTATCACAAGATACTATTGTGTGTTTTGTGCTTTGGAGAGTGTGTCTCACTGCCTATTCCAAAGCTCTAGCCTAGCTAATGTTGGTGTAAAAGATCCCTAGAAAAAGTTACTAGTTAAATTTTAAAATTGTGCAATATTATTAAAGGTTGTTGTTACTCAAAGGAGACAGAAATGAAACCAATGTTGTGTGAAACTATGACCCAACAATGCATAGATAGGAATGAATGATACAAATTTTTTGTTCTATGAATCCTATTTTCAGGAGGGAAAGAGGAGTTTTCTGGAACAATGTGAACTACGTTGTATGATCTTCTCAGAAATGCAATATCAAACAATCATGAACAATGAAAATTCTCTATTCGTTGTCTTTCAATACTTGAATGCCAATATTTTTTCGAATAAAAAGTTGCTTAAAAAGAGAAAATGTTTTTTAATTTTCACTAGAAACCAAACAATAGTGGTGGAACTAAAAAAAGAACAAGCAACCAATGAAAAAGAAATACCCAACAAACACCCAAACTAATCTTTCAATGAAGACAAAAATAACAAGCAGACAAGACTAGTCTCTTCAAATGCATAAGGATAACAATTTTTCGAGTAATGAGCAATTGAAAAAGTCAATTAATCCCAACTTTTAAACCGATCACCGGCTCCCAACCAAACAAGCACTCGGATTTCAAAACCAGAGATTATATCCTTGCTAAGAAAAGGTCGAGAGGTAACAGTTGAGAAAAAATGAACAAAAAGAGCTTTTGATTTCTGAAGACTAATCATTCACGAGATTCGAAGTCAAGAAACAATCAATCACTGGCCAGAGAAGTTATTTTCAGACACACAAACAAATCTGAGCATTTGAGGGCAAAAATGGCTTAAATCCAAAAATTTGCAAGTGGGTTCGCAAGCTGGCAGTGGAGTGCAGTGCGAGAATGAAGGATTCTTGCAGGCTAGACAAAGGCAAAGTGCGAGAAATTCGCACTGAACTGAACAGCAGGGTGCGAACTCTAGTGGTTCTCGTAGGCTACAGAAGGGTATAGTGTGAGAAGGCCTGAAACTAAGCAAAAATTGGAAAAAAGACAAAAACTTTTGAAGGAACTTCTGGACCCAAAGAGTATCAGAGTTTCCTCAAGACTCAGAGATTGATGGAAATGAAAAATGGTAAGTTAAGAGCAAATGGCCAAGGAAAAACCACCAAAAATGGGTTGCGTCTCCAGTGGAGTCGCCAATTTTATTATCGGACAAATTGGTAGGTGCGGACACTAATAGATCTCCCTAGATCCACCTAGATCTAGAACAAAACAGGACAGGACATGACTCTTTCCCTAAGTTGTGGTCATTGAATCTACTAAAGAGAAGGAATAAGTGACATACCTTGATATCGCTTCCTTAAGTCTCTATTGTTCCCGCTTCACTCCAGTGCTCTTGTGAAGTCAAGTCCAAGACAACACAAACCAACCAAAGTGAAGATAGCAAAGTATATTCAATGTTAACCTATGCACATGATCAAGGAGTTACACAATAAAGTAAGAGTGACTTTATGGGAAAGGGACATGTTGTTGTATCATATTAAATGAAAGTAGAATATACAACCTGATCGCCTTGATGTCGCAAGCTTCCTTTCAGTGACCCTTGGTTCCAACACACATATTTGTTTAGTACTTGCATGAAGAAGATCCAATACCTCTTGATAGACCAAATAGAGCCTTCAAGATTCTGTCCAAGCAAGGTTCTTCACACAATTCTTTCACCAATTCTTCATTCAATCTTGCTTAACCTTTTCCATGAAAAACCTTTCAATGCAAACTCATTTTCTAGAAGATTTCCTTCTAGAACCCTCGAGACCTCTTCTCCTTTCCAAGATTAAAAATAGGTTCGCACCCTATATATGGAGCAGACTGTGAGAAGTTCGCAACCTAAGTGCGGGTGGCCTGTGAGAATGAAGGATTCTCGCACCCTATACCATAGGCAGCTTGTGAACTCATCTTAAAAATATGTTTTTGGAAGAAGACAGGAGCCAATTTTCTTAAGCAAAAAGTCTTTGTTGTGAGCCTGAATACATCATTGTTGAGACATCACCTGAGTGACCAAAATCATGTGTAACAGGGCCAACTTCCTCTCAAGGGGGAAGTACAAACCCACCTAGTCCCCCCCAAGGGTCAGGTTCACAAAACACTCACACCATGGATGGAACTAATCCTCCACCACCACTCCAGATGCCATACTTGGCCTCTCTCAACATACCAGACCTAAGAAAACTCATAAATGATCCTATATTGCATGACCCCACATGGCCTTCAATGCCTACCAAACTACCTTCAAATATCCCCAAGTTTGAAGGAAAGGCAAGAGATGACCCTGCCAACCATGTCATGACTTTCCAATTATAGTGCTCTTCCAACAGAATTATGGATGATTCCATCCGACTACGATTATTTCAACGCACACTCACTGGCCCATCAGTCAAATGGTATGTAGATGAAAAATCATGGTCCCATGCAACTTTCGAATCCCTGGCCAAAGCATTTTTTACCTTTTTCCAATTACCAATCCATCATGACAATGGTCTTGAACTACTCTCTGATTTTAAACAAACCTTAGCCACACATATCGTTGATCACATTCACGAGTGACATCGATGGCGTAGTTTGTGCAAAGCTAAAACCACCAAACAACAATGTCTCGATTGGTTTCTCAGATCACTTGTCTCTCTCCTCGGCAAAGATGTGGCTTCCACCTTCCCTCAATCAGAAGAAGAAGCCATCAGTAAGGCTCAACAATACGACCTCATCTATTCACAATCAGTATACTTGTATACAATACTCCCTGATCTCCCAATACCAGTGCCATTTGGCCAAGATAAGCCTGGGATGTCTCACTCAGTAGATAGATTGATTGGTACCACCACACACCATAATCCGCAACCCCAACAACCACCAATGTGTGGCACACCTCAATATCCGCCAGCATATGGAGGAACCCCTTATTATCCTCCACCCCCTTATCAACAACCATACCCTGTTACCTTTCCTCCACCCATCAGTGGGCCACTGCCAACACCCACAATACACCCACCTATCCAAACAAGTTTTGGTACTCCCTCTACCTCATCTTATACTCTAAGTACTAATGAAAGCGCCATGCCTTCCTATGTACCTTACGGATCATTACCACAACACAATCCGTACTTTCCATTTCCTGGCCCTCCACAGCCCATGGCTACACCACTAGGACACCCTCACGTTGGGGTTAATTTTGTTCAACCCTCTCCCATTCAGCAATATCAAAATTTTGAACAACTAAATACGAAAAATCCAACTTATCAGTCGAATAATGCCAAAAAGAAATGAAAAAACTGGAACAATAACAATCCAGGTCAAGGCGGAAATCACCCCCAATAGAACCAACCTACTAGGGGCAACCAGAATCAAGGGACTCAGAACCCCCAGGGGGGGGCAACAACAAAAGGCGTCAAGGGAAAAATAACAATAACCATTGAACAAACTTTCCATGTGCCCTTTGTGGTGAGTTCGGTCATTATACTCATCATTGCCCCCAAATCATTGATTTTAAATGGATGAAAGACTCAATGAATGGACCACATCCTCCAGCACTGCCTACCCCTCAGTAGGCCCCACAACAATACCTGCAACAACCACCCCCAGTCGTACTGCAGAACCCCATTCCACACCAAGGAGTGATGAACACCCAACAAGACATGCAGCCTACCCCACCACAATTGGGACAATATCTCAATCCAACCAATCTCGCAAATCGTACTATCCTCCTCACTAGTGAGGAAGAAGTCCTTCTACAAACATGTAGTCGTCAATACCATTCACCCGCTAAGTCTCCTCCCATTCCCCCAGAAACAATCCTAGCACCAATGGGACCCCTCTTAATGATCCCTTGCCCTAACATGGAAACCCCTCTTCGCATCCCATTATGAAGGAATGTCCACAACCCACAGGCTAGGGCGGCTCATAATTACAGTTTGGTCGATGACTTGGCACAGTCCCCGGCTGCCATGTCAGTCTTAGAAGTACTTCAAACTTGTCCCACTCAGCGGAAATCATTACTTTTCTCCTTGGGGGCAGTCGACCCTGCGGATACTCAACTCATCACTTTTGATCTCAACAGTGGAGAACCTCGCCTCCCCACTCTCATTGCTTTTCAAATCCCCGTTAAAATTCATAACTTTACAGTTCATCGGTGCATCATTGATGAAGGTGAGTCCACATGCATCATGTCCAAGTCAGTATGGAAGAAACTTGGTTCCCCCAAACTCATACCATCTGCCATTACCTTAAGATCTTATGAAGGATGACCATCTTCTCCCGAAGGGCTCTTCCAAAATGTCCCTGTCGAACTTGGGGGCAAGACCATTCTCATCGACATTGAAGTTATTGACGCCCCACTCGATTACAATATCTTGTTCAGTCGTAGCTACATGTATGCTATGAAGGCAGTTTCCTCTTCTGTCTTTCGAACCATGATGTTCCCCCATAACGGGAAAATCATTACCATTGATCAAGTTTCACGTTATAAGCCTAACCCTTCTGCCAACATCAATAACATTCTCCCTTTCATCCATACTAATCATGAGATTTACCCACTCATCGAAATGGGGCCCAGAATTTTCAAATACCCATCCTTGTTAGGAACTTACCATGGTGCACCGCCGCTCATTCATCCTTCCAATCATGTATGTGTCGTCTCATCCAAAGGAATTGACATTGATGATACCCTTCCTCCTAGTGAGGCTTCTCTTATATCTGACGTCCCACTAGTCGCAGAGTTCCTCCCTCAAGAATCTCTTGTGAACTCGTCGACTCCACTAGTTCATGATTTCACCTTACCCCAAGGCCATATCCCATTTTGGGAGATAGTTCCCCAAGCCATTACTCAAATCCCTTTCTTTTACCCCCCACCAGGTGTGCAGGCTTTCTATATCGCTGCAACGCTTACCCTTCCTAATATGGTACTAGCAATCCTAGTTTGGTATTTACATCCACTTGAAATGGTTCCTCAACCATCCCTCCCTCCCCAAATAGAAGGAATCTTGATGTAGATTCCCATACTCACTCCCACCATACCCCCTACACCCCCACCCACTAACCCCCCTTCTACAACTAGGGGCAGGCGAAAGAAGAAGGAGCCCACAGCTCCACTTCCCCCACGCATCCAACCTCCTTGCGCGCTATGCGAGAAAGACGAAAACCCCACCAACAAATGCCCATCTCTCCTTGAGTTACGTAATCTCATCCAACTCCCTCGAGCACCACCACCGCTCATCGCTTCCTCCAGTATTGTCATTATCTCACAGAACACAAGTAACAAAGGATTCTGAACCAAATTCGCATGCAACATTTGTTCAGAATATGGCCATTACACACACCATTGTCCAGCGTTACCTCAATTCTGACAAACACTAACAATTGTACGCCAGATCTTTCAGCAAACACCCACCCCAACTCTTGTCACCGACATCCCCTCAAAGTCTAGGCCATCACAGAAATTCCACCCCCCCGGAATATACGCCAACTCCAGAGCCTACAAGGAAAAGATAACTTTTTACGGCGATTTGTCCCAGACTATGCCACTCGAGCACATGGTTTCCTTCGCTTACTACTCCACGACATCCCATTCCACTGGGATGAACATGCCCAAAATGATTTTGACGATCTTAAAATGGCACTCTCCAACGCCCCTTTAATTAGTTCACCCGACTATAATCGTGACTATATCCTCTACATATCAGCCTCAGTCGTCTCAGTAGCAGGAGTTCTCGTTCAAATAGGAGATGATGATCATGAGCATGTCATTTACTACATTAGTAAAAACCTCTCAAGGCCACCGTTGAAATACAATCACGAAGAGAAACTAGCCCTTGGAGTCATCCTCACAGTCCAGAAACTATGCCATTACATTCTGCTTCACACAACCAAAGTCATAGCAGATTCCAACCCCATGCAATACTTGCTCAGTCATCGAAAAATTAACGATAAATTTGCCCCGATAGATCGTTATCCTTCAGGAGTATGATCTCAAATTTGCAACACCCAAGAGCAAGAAATATCTCATCCTTTCCGAACTCGTTACATCTTTCCCCTCTGATACTACCAATTCCCCCGTCAATACCGACTTCCCCAATGAATATCTTGTTGGTACGACGATCTCCTTGTCTACCTCCGAACCCAAAAGTTTGGTAACCACCTTTCACGAGATGATCATCGACGTATTCACCATTAGGCCCCCCACTATCTCCTCATCGGAGATATCTTATATCGGCGAGGGGTCGACACCATACTCCATCGATGCTTAACTATTGATGAGGTCGATCGAGTCTTGAACGACTGCTACAACGACGCTTGCGGGGGCCACCTTTCAGGGTTGTCCACCGCTTAGAAAATCATCCGCGCAAGTTACTTTTGGCCTACATTACTTCACGATTGCATTCATGCCGTGAAGCAATGTGATAAATGTCAGATTTATGCCAACAAAGCACGAGCGCCACCTGCTCTTCTACACCTAGTCATTACTACAGGGCCCTTTTGTAAATGGGGCATCGACTTCATGACGTGCAACCCTCCATCCAACAATGGACACAAGTACATTGTCATCGCAGTCGATTACTTAACAAAGTGGGCTAAATCCATGCCTACCTTCAACAACACCGTTGACGCCACAACACATTTTTTCTTTAACCATGTCATATCCCGCTTTGGAGTACCACTCCAACTAGTCTCTAATCACGGGAAACATTTCGAGAATGAGATTTTCGTCGAACTCTCATCCCGGTTAGGATTCTCCCACGAGTTTTCCTCACCATACTACCCTCAGTCCAGCGAGAAGGTCGAAGCAGTTAACAAGGTCCTCAAGACCATGTTGCAGTGCACAGTTAACAAACATAAGACTAATTGGCATCATATGTTATTTTCCATGCTATGGGCTTACCGTACGACCGTGAAAACTGCCATTGGTTTCACACCATTTCATCTAGTCCACGGGGTCGATGCCACTCTTCCTATCGAGTATGAAATTCCCACCTTACACACCGTGATTGAGCTATTACCCGACACTGCTCCAATGGAGCAGTGTTTGCTGAACTTAGAGTCCCTGGATGAAGATCGTCGATCTTCATTACAAAATAATGAGGCAGCCAAAAAGCAGTCAAAAGCCACCTTTGATCGTCATGTCAACCTTCGCTCATTCCACGAAGGCAACCTCTCCCTTGCTTACGATGTCGCTTACGATATCACTCACGATACCCTCGGTCATGGAAAATTTGAGTCCCTATGGCATGGCCCTTACATTATCCAACATTTCCTCACTAAAGGCGCATACATCCTGGCTTCCCCCGAGGGCCTCTCTCTCAAAGAACCCGTCAACAGGTTGTATTTAAATAATTTTACGCCTGAGCATAGCCATTCTACACTAGGTTATTTCTTTTCTAGTGTTTTTAATCTTTTTTCCATACCTCACGTCTAAATTATCATTTGTGTTATTGATAGATGCCTCCTCCATCGGCCTACCACATCGGTTACGCCAACGGCACCAGCCGTTGGACACAGAATCTCGCTTCGGCGCTCATGCTTTGTACTCGGCTTGGTTGTTGGTAGCGGCATATGTTTGGGCTCCGCAACCAACAACCAAGTCGAGTACACTATAGTCATTGGTCTCCTCGTCAATGCCAGCCATCATTGTATTCATCACCTTAACGTCTTACATGACTCCCAACTGGTCGTCCTCCAGCTCAACAATGTGTACCATGTCCACGATCCTTGCCTCTTTCACAAATACCTTCAAGTTAGACTTTTATCTCGACATTTTGATTTCATTACATTTACACATATTCTAAGACAATTTAATCAAATCACAAATAACTTGGCTAACATTGTACTAGATTGGCATATATCACATCAAGACACCATTACACACACATAAACCATCAGAAGTTTGTCATAGCATATAGATTAGACATCATACACAACATTAAAAAATTCTCACACACATGTGAGCATCACATAGACCCCAAAATGTATGTATGTATATATATATATATATATCGGTCAAATGTGCCATCAAAATGTTTACACAAAAATAGAGTATATCTTGTACACAATTGGTAGGCCAGTGAACCACCTTGGTACAAAACTGGTGTCACCACACCAAAATGGGATCACCAGCCTATATAATATACAAAAATACACACAGAGACACTCATGGTGCCTCTAGAGCACCACCACCTGGCCCTCCCTCAAGAGGTGGTGCCCCACCCGCTATCAGTCCCTCTGGTCCTGGAGGTAACTGCCCAGTCATCAAAGCACCTGCTATTGCTGCTCACTGAACCATGGTCTGCCACATCAATGAAACCCCCACACACTTCTCTAAGATGCACTCATCCTGGATACACGACCACATGCCCTCATGCACCCCCTATAGCACCACCTCCAAGCGGCAACGAATATCCTCAAAATCTCCCATGGCCTTGGCCGAAGGGGCATGTGATGGCCCTGCACCAGGGTCATCAAAACGACGTCTCCTAGCCGCTCTCTCATCGCCAGCTAGTTTCGCCTCAACATCCTCACGTCGTCATCTCTCTCCTGCCTACAACTCTCCCCGCGGAGGCCTCACCGACCCCTGATGAGCCGACGCTCTAACCAACTCAACCTCATGCCCGCGAGGTCCCACATCTACACATACAAACAAACAAAGGATAGCATCAACATCCATCTATACATAATACACATGCTATACTATCTAAATATCAAAACATAAAAAATCACATCATACCTCGGTGGTCGAACACCTCTCCTGGCAGTAACACCATCTCTGGATCACCCCATAAGTCCACCCCACAGTATGGATACTGCAGTATGATCTGCAACATCTGCCGCCACACCTGTGCAGCCTTGGTTGTGAAAACATGGCCACCCTCCCCACCACCGTGTCGAATCAAAATCCTAGACCACTGCATCATTCGCGGCTCTTGTGCACCAGGGGCGCCCAATAATGCTCTAGGGCGCAACATCGACACCCTCTCCAAAAACCATGCAACCAAGATGGACCCAAAAGCGAACTCCCCTGAGTCCACAACCCAACACCTGTCGAGCTGCCCTACCATATTGGCATGAAGCATCAAGCCCCAGGCAAAATTCTCTCCTGCCAGAGCCCTCCCCATAATCCTTCACTGACCACCACTGATCCGTTGAGTTGCGAGGGACCCATATACCCTCACAACCATCGCTGCTACACAACGATGAACTAGGTGTTAGAAAACGGGACCATGGAGCAATAAAATAAAACAAATGCAGAAACAAAACACAGAAGATACAAAATACAATAGAGACATAGATTTACGTGGTTCACCCAGTGTGGGCTACGTCCACCAGAGAAATTTCCAGGTCTTTCCTTTATTATTATCTAGCATATGAAGGGATACAACCTACAACAAACTCATTGTAACTTCCTCTTCTTTTTCTCACAGTATCCTATCTCAGAATACAATATTCACCATCAACCATAGCCGCAATACATTTCTCTCATAAAAGAGGGTTGTCTTCTAGGGAAAAAAACCCTAACATAATCTCTACCATTAGATCTGTGACCTTATAATGAACGGTCTAGATTTACAATGAAATTACAATATACATTTACAAGGAAATTTTTCCTTCAGGGGCTTCACCCCTGAACCCCTGCTAGGGGCCTGCTTTCCCCCAGACCCCCCAATCGGAGGGATATCCCCCCCCAGACCCCGCAGAGGGGGTACCCCCCCTTTGCACTACCCCGCGTGGAAGAGTGTACATACTTCTGGGGTGTAAATACTTCATGGGGTATAAACACGGCTAAAAGTAAAAGACCTCTGAATCAGG
>SNQJ01S0021713.1:6482-22762 GCA_010110895.2 Picea sitchensis | reverse complement strand
GGGGGGCCCACACACACAAAACTTCCTGTATGACCCTCCATACAGGCCCTGCCCAAAAATAGAAACCCTAATTCTATGCAGAATGATAAGACAACTAACCTGAAGCTCACTAGTCCTGAATTGGTTGCCTTGTTCTCCCGGAATCTCCAAATCTCCTCTGAATATCTCTCGTCCAATCACTCTGACAGCAGGTACAAATCAGGTGGCAATATGGGCCCTACAACTATATATAGTCATTTTTGCCAAACTTCTAGACCTCATTCCGGGACCTCTGGGTGTCCATTTTTCGATCCATCTTCAGCCACAGGATCAGCACCCCGTCTTCTACATCAAGACAATCCCTGAACCATTTTTCATCCTTAGTCCCTGGGGAGCTATTTTTCCATACCCCATCCAGGTATGCATGCTCATGTTCAAAATTATCAAATAAATGATTATATGATCAATTATCTTCAGATATTGTTCACATCGGGTATTTGGCTGTCATGTGTGCAGGTACTTGGTCATCACACACCAGTGCAATGCCTTCAGGTATATAATCAACACTGACATGTAATCATTCCCTCTAAATCTCAATTGCATCTCCAGTCACACCCTCTGAAATTTGCCTTTAGGGTCCCTATATCTGGCTCTGCAATACTGTCACCTCCACTGCATTTTGGGTACTGTCACCCAGTAGCACTCTCCCCCACATGAGTTGTCCCATTCATAGCCCCCTTGGCACTTTGACACTCATGTTGTTTTCAACCTTTAGGGAGGGGAGTCCCGATAGTCTTACATCATGTTGCGAATCAGCCACATATTCCTTCTCCTCATTTTGCTAGCTTACCCAAGGGACTCCCAGGGCACTTCCTCACAGATTATTTTGACTGCACTCCTGCAGCATCATTTACCATCCATTTCATCCACCGCCGGTTTGCCCATCTTCAGATTGCCCTCCATAGATTTCCCTACTACAGAAACCTGCCTATGGGGCCCCAACCCTCCACTTGTTTTTTACACCAACTTGTGCCATCCTCAGGCCAAGCCATCTTACACTGGGGCACCCGTTTCTGTATATGCATTATTATCCCCACTAATTTTTTAATTCTTTTTGTAATTAAGCCGTTGTTTCCAACATTTTACATAGCTTTTTATCGTCACCTTTGGCAACCTTCTTGGAAAATGTAACCCATGTCGCCCTTCGTTGGGGCATTCCTTACCACCTACTCCTGTTGACATCGTCCATAAACTCCGAGTTTCCCACAGGCCACCTACCTCTTCTCTCGAAGTTTGTTCACTTTGTCCCGCCTCTGGCACAACTTATCCTGCGTCTCATTGTCCCCCCTGACACTCGACCTCGTTAAATGGTTGCATCCACTTAAACTTCGCATATATCCCCAACCAAGGGCAGTCTTGAGTCTCCACACAGCTTGACTTCATCCATGTACCTCTTCAGTTCCCGACCTCACCTTGTGGATTTCACGAAGCCCTTTTCTTCTTGGAGTCGCGTCTCCCTTTTTGTTGACATCAACACAGTTTCTAGAAGGGCGACAGTATATTGACTATCATTACTTTTACAATGAGAAGTCTCGGATGGCACAGGGAGACCCATAAGTGCTCCCTGTTGTCATTGACCCCCATAACATTCGACTTCAACACTTTCTCATGTTATGGTGGGTCTTACTTTGCGACTATTGCAGTTGTTTCTTATATTTGTCGAAGACCTCTGAACTTTGTTGGGCTCTCAACGCCCACAGAATCTGTGATACTTCTTACAGGTGTCATTGCCTACTATTCAGAGTATGTTCCTCATCAGAATTGTCCTCTGCCTTTCTCAAAACCGCCCCTGAGGGTGATGCAATTGTCTACATCAACACACAGTTTCAGTTACTGTACAACACCCCTTTTTCTTTGAGTTACATGACATGAGCATGGGGCATGCCCGCCTCGTTTGTACACAATTTATTTTACACACCTTGCGAAAGGTTGGGTCCTATAGGTTCCCTTGTCCTTCCAATGGATCACTCTTAATACTCTCACTATCGCTCTTTCTTACAATGGTACTCACAGTAGAAGAAACACTAATGAATTTTGGCTATCCGTATGCTCCTAACCTCATCTATCAGGGGGCATCTGTTATCACTGAAATTTCATCTGCAAATGGTTACAGGAATTCAGCATCTTCAAATATCTATGAGTCCACCCATGGACCAAAATTACCAAAAAATCATTTCCAAAAGGTCCAAAACTATATAACCAGTTATAAAATCCAGATGCGCTATGACTACACAGGGTGCACACACACATGCACCATCCAGAAACGCAGGAAAAGAACACATGCGCACGATGCACGACTGTGGACGCTAAAAGCCACACACACCTAAGAACGACGCGTTTATGAGGTTGGTCGGCCTCCCACCCACTTTTGGTTCAGCTTCCAAGTTGATTTGACATCCAAATCTTGGTTGGATTCAGTTGGGTGGCTGGTCAAAGACCTAAAGGTGCCCTAAACAACCCATTTTCACACTAAAAGATGGTTGCACAATACCTCAAAGTGGTGCTATAAAACAAGGCCATGGGTGCACTACATTTTCAAGGAATTCATTTACAAGGTTATGTTGTTGCTATTCTCTTGGGGATTCCTCTTTTCTCATCAAGAGCATACTAGCACCATTCCATTTGGGGCAATCCACATCACCTTTTGAGTGGGTTAGCTTGGGATTATTTCACCATTTCTTTCAAGTTTTCAATTTGTAAGAAGAGCTTAATCTTGGGGGTTAAAGAGCCCTCCCTTGGAGGAAGAAGGGACCCAAAGTCCCCTTTCTTCTTGGTGTTTTCTTTTCACTAATACAATCCTTTCCATTGGTGACATGAGTCTTGTTTGTTTCTTGTTCTTATGTCCTTATGCTCAATATTTTAGTTGTTCTTTCCTTTCCTAGTTTAATTCTTAGCTTAGTCTTTTATGTTTATTCCTCTAACCCTTTCCTTTACTGTTGTCTTGCTTAGCTAACCCAACTAAGCTTGTAAGCACCTCTGTTTTGCTCATTTAGGTGACAAAAGAGGCACAACAACAAGTCTTGCACATCCAACATTCACTACCACACTTCTCTTGGTTTGTGCTTCGTTTCATCCTGTCTGTGTGATCCTCTTATCTATATAAGAACACAAACCGCATTCACAAGTTTTTCAACATACTGTCCAAACGGTTCCAAGTGGAACGAGTCACTCAAAGGCTTCCATGCCAAAACATGTCCGGGCCAATTCCTTCATCAATTCCAATCAACGATCCTTATATCTCTGAGTCATTTTGTTTTCATCCATAAGCATCCCGAGAATTCCCTACCTCTCCCATGTCCCATACCATGAGCAAGAGCACATCACCTAATCGACTCAGTCTGTGTTTTGACCCATCTCGGTTGTTTGTCAACAATTCCCTTGGTCAACTCCTTGATGCCTTCGTTCACCTCGGGGAACGAATCATCTTTCCTTTTCCAAGTCAATTCATCATTTGGATCTCCGCTGCAATAATCAAGTCACCTCATGACCCAACCAATGTGTCTAAGGCACTCATGCATCAAAGAGCCTCATCCAACCTTCTCTTAAATGAAATTTGTTTCTTGCTATATTCTTTGTCATAGCAAGCCCTTCAATGCACTTCACAAGAGAGTTAGACAATAATCGAACTCATCCCATCTTTATCACCAAGTATGTCTAAGTCCACTTCTTGGGCTCACCCAAATATGTTGTTGCAAGTCCTCATCTGCATCTGCCTCCCTCAAGGCACTCTGAACTGTTTGTGACTCCAACGAAGGTCACAACACTTGGCACTCCTCCAAGTCTGTAGTAGAACATGTTTCTCTTACCTTCAGTCAAGATTCCCCATTCTCCCTTCAAAGAAACCAATGCAATAGTCCAAGTCTTGCAAAGATCTTGAATCAACCATACTTTTCCATGGCATCTTCGATAACTTCATGGTTCAAGTCTTCATACCATCATAATTTCACAGCTCATCTGAACCAATAAATCTTATTTCGCAAATGAACCTCCTTGTTTTGGACCAAGAGCAAGTTCATTTTTTGTCTAAGCCAAAAACTTATGATGCGCCCAACCACAAACTCCCACCAATTCACTATCCAAAACCTCAATTTTACTTCATCACCAATGTGCCAAGCTTCACGACACACTCTATCACATTGTTTGTTGCTACAACCAAATATCTGCAACAATATGACCTAATGATTGTGCACAACGAAGCCCAACATAGACTTGTCTCAACAACGTGTGTCTAGACTGTTCACATCAAGCCTTCAACTCAACTCAACGACATGCAAAACTCCATTAAGTCACATGCATTCAACCAAAACTATTTTCTCCATCTGTTGTCTTTGCGCCCTGAAATGCTTCCGCACCAGGACACCATTCATAAATCCATCGATCGTTAAGTCACCTGTTGTTAACCAACTTGCATGACCCTGCAACAAGTCACCTCATCCGAAAGCTATGATCATCTACAACCCAACTGACTCAACTACTCTTCGGTAGTGCACGACACGAAGTTTGCATAGTGGAACATGTGCTCAGTTGTTTGTCCTACGACCCAAACTTTGTTTCTCTATCTCAAGTCACAACGGTGACCAAATTGTCCATCAAAGTCTACTTTGATACCAACTGTCATACCAATGAAAATGGTGAAGAGCTCACTGAGCCTTCTCTAAAGTATGAATGAATCAGCTCTGATACTAACTATCACGGACCTGGCGAACATTCAGTTGGGCAGTGGAAAACACCCAATGCTCCCAGTCACCGTGTGGCACCACAATCGTTCACTTGGCGACAAGGCCACTCCAAGTTACTTGACTCAGACTATGCCTACCTTCATCGTTTCAGTTTTTACTTATTTGTTAGGTGTGTTTGTTATACTTAGCCAAATTAACAAGTAAAGAACATCCATACAGTATTAAGAAGAAATGTGCAAGTGGGCGACCAAACCGTCCTAACACCCAAATCTTTATACAAAACAACAATGTGCCAATCTCAACTCATTCCACACAAAGAAATTTTACAAAGGGGATCTTTCACTTGGATTACACAAAGAAACCTTTTATGAAAACAACAATACTCTTTCACAGAGACAACATGTGTACCCTTCGTTCATTTCCTCAGTCTAAATGAAACTGCTTCACACTTCGAATCTTCAGAATCTTGCTTCCCTATGTCAGAAATGGTACGACCTGCGACACTCTTCCTTCATCACAAAAGTTCATTTGTCTACCAGCTCCTTTCTTCAAGAAAACACCTTGTTTGCCTCTTCGGTGCAACCTCCCCAAGGTAGCTCAAGTTAACTTCTAGGGTCTACTTGGCTCCTTGGGGGGGGCTCACCCCCTTTACTTAGTCACTACCTCATAACTCTACAATCTGCGATTATGAAAGAAGTCACTTTCTTTCTGCCTCCCAAATGGCTCTCTCCTTTGGTTTACATAGGCACCCAACTTCCCTAAGTGGTGTGTCTCTTCCAACTGATGCAACCCTTGGTCGTTTGTCCACTTAGCAAGTCGGGTCGACTTGCCAAAGGGCATGCATTGTTTTCCAAGCATGTGCTCTTCCCAGTCGATGCATCATTTTTTGGTTTTGAGCGCCCAAGTCATATTGGCATCCGTTCATCGTTTCCTTCATCATTTGGTCAACTCCTCTGGCACGACGCATGCCCAAGGCGTCTGAGCTTCCCATCCTTCATTCTTCGTTCAGTCAGCTAGGCACTCACATTGTTGGGGAAATCGTTGTCTCCAACTGTTCCAACTTTCTATGAGGCACCCATGACTTCCATGGGGCACCCACCCGACACACTTCTTCAGTCAATACACCATATTAACCTTCGCCACAAGTCATATTTCATGAATATGTCTTTGGCACGACTTGCACCCAAAGATCTCGTCTTCACCATATAAGTGTTCCTTCATTTTCATCAACTGAACCAAGCGCTCTCTTGGCCAACTCGTCCTTCTAAATATTCGATGGAATAGTGAAGGTGCTCAAGCCAACTCTTGAGGCATTACAATAACCCTCTGGCTATGTGAACATCTATGCTTCAAAGCTCCATGACCATTACAACTTTTTTTCTTGGAAAATATGTGAGATGCCACACATGATAACCTCTTGGCTATAGGTCACTACTTAAATTTCTTCCCTAAATATTATGATCTTAACATCACCATGTCATGCCTCATCAACTCTATAGTACACAATCCATCACACATGGAATCTCCTCTCTAATATGCGGTAAAGACACTCACACCAATGTCTCTAGTCGTCGGTTCCCTGCTACTACCACAACTATTACCAACATATATTTATAAATAGTTGAAATCCAACATGACTAATGAAAATTCTTTCCATTAATACCCACCCCTACTACAATGACTTACAACCAATTATGAGCATTGTCTTGTGGGGGATTGACATTACTCCCAACCTATGTGGCCACTGTTTCATTCACTTATTTAGAGGTTTCCTTACTACCTCCTATATTTCCCACTGAAAAGTAAAAATATCTGCCCCCTCATCATCATTCCAAGCATGAATATGGTGTTGTTAGGATTTCACATGGTGTTATAGGATCGCTTACTCGACCTACTTAATGTTTTCCGCCTATCAACTTGATATTGCAATGGCCCAATCTACTCTCTCTATTGACTTTTCCATATACAAATGGAGGTGAGACCTTCTTTAATAACTAGATCTCCCCGAAAAAATGTGGTCCCTTTTTAGTTATATGCAAACCCATTGCAATGCCCCTTTGTTTTCTAGGTCATACCAATATCATCATCTTCAATGGATTTCCCAAATCCTCTAGCACTCTCATCTTCCCTTTTACAAACTCAATTGGGACATCCTATAACAATTGGGTTTGGAAAAATGGATATGATGCCTAATCTAGATGCACTCCCACCCAACTCCTCTTTTGTTGTGAAAACTATTCCTATATTGTCATTTGTAATGCTTGCTCACACTGCTTGAATATCACCATATTTCTTCATAAAACACACAGGCCCTCTAAACATTATGATTGGGGCTAGACAAACAAATTTGGTGTGTTGGAACCCAAATTTTTTGGTAATACCACATGTGCGCCACAAGTTAGCACTACGCACACACTAAGAAATTTCATCATGCGGTGCCAAGATTCAGTGCCTATGCCAACCAGTGATATACTGCGTGCACCAACTAGTTTTGTACTGTGCGCAAAGACTTGGAAAGTTTCCATGCATGCCAAATTCTTGAATATATTTAGTAATGATTATAACCATTTTTGTAACAATCTGACTGCTCATGGTCAAGGTTATGGGTGGGTTCGAAAGTTTGTTATAGTTTTCACACTCTTATAGAGATAAGAGGAATGCATGTAGATATGTAAGGGTTTGGTTTTCGATTAATTAAGAGTTCATTGTTATGTTAGATGTAGATGCGTTCCAGTTCCAGTTATGGATGGTATCAACTCGTATCGTGTTTTGTTCTAGTTGTTCAAGTGATGTTATGTGAATGTGAGGGAGAAAGTAGATCGAGATCCCAACATATTGTTTGTCTCTGTTTCATTTTGAGTGCAGTCTAAGCATGTTACAATCCTTTGTGTATTGAAATGTATCTACACGATTTTGACCTTAATGAATGAAGCATGAAGCACATTTTTCTCTGTATCTTATGGATTCTAGTCTGAATGTATGCACGTTATGTATTATTTTTCACAACAATCCTATGGATGTTTTGAATGAATGTGAAAGGATTGCATGGGTATGAGTTGGATGTAACTCGTATGTGTTATTCCTTCATGAATTATTGTATGGGTCTGAGTTGGATTATTGTATTTGTCACCTTCATTTGGATCCAATGGCCCAATCATGCATAGGGTGTCCATCTCAAATGATATATGTTGCTTCTTCACAACACGACATTATTGTTGAATGCCCAATCAATACCAAGAAGGGCATGGCATAAATCTAAGTCATCCATGATATCAATAACCTCAAAGTATTCCTTAGTCTTCATCCCTTTGATGTTCAATTCAACCTGCTCCAGCCGGCCTATATAATAGATTCTATATTTATTTGCCAACCAAAGTTGAATGGGGGAACACACCAAGTTTGGTTTACCCATAAGCTCCCAGGATTTATTCGACAAGATGTTCACATCAGATCTCAGATCCAACATGACACCATCCATATCATAGCTTCTGAGTTTAGCTATCATCTTGAACTCTCTTCATGTGTTCTTTTGTTTACTGACCTGACACATATCCCTTTCTGGTAGGGGGAATGCGATAACTACAACTATTCCTTCTTCCCTCATGCATGTTGATAACATGCATGTCAAATTTTATGCAGCATCAGGATGACTCGACAACTTCAAACAACAGCACAGAAGTTACTTACTTGATCTTTGGTGTCTTCTTCATGACCCATGTCGCACAATGCTTCTTCTCGCACCATGTGCTTCAACTCTTCACACACGTGCTTCTCTATTACCCTCTATTTATCTCGTCGTAAGTCTTGTTTCCCACGATCTTCTTCCAATGACCTTTGTGTCGTGTTTTGTATTTCCTCTCACACACAAGCTTCCTCTAAAGAGCTCTATATGGCGCACTACAATTCTTCACGGCCTCGAGCTTCTTCTAGTGACCTTTGTATCATTCACTTCACTTCCTCATGAACCTGGGCCTCTTCTAGTGACCTTTTTGTTGTGTGTTGCAGATCTTCCCACGCTCTGTCTTACTCTATGTCCCTCTATGCATTGCATGGAAAATGATTCTATTGTGCAACATTAAACTTAGGAGGAGGATGCATTGCCTTTTGTATCTTCCCCTCCATTCTCTGGCCCAAACTTTATCCATTCTCGAAGTCCATTCCCATATTTACTTCACCTCAATTTATCACCCGTACATCCACTTCCTCATCTTTCTTTTGATTCTCGTGTGGCTCTGCAGTCACCATGTTGCAGTGTGCCTTCTTCTCTTCCCACTTCTTCAATAATTCAGGACAATCCTCTGTGAAATTATTAGTGCTATAGTTGTACCCATAGAGGGCACGTGCCTTAGTACAAAATCTCAATACATGGACTATCTCTCCATAGTTAAAACAAGTGGGTGGTCTTCCTCCACCTCCTCCATATCCTCGTCCTCGGTTGTGGCCATCTCCACCCCTGGGACCTCCTTGGCATCCACCTCTCTCAATTCCTTCGCATTCACCACCCTTCTACTCTTCCTGGACTCGAAATAAATTCTGTGTGTGATCTTGCATCAAGTGAAGTGATTAGAAGTTGTTCACATTGTGCCCCATAGATTTACAAAATTCAGAGAATGAAATATGGTGAGTTTTCTAATATTTCTCTAGTGTTGGGCAACGGGGTGGTATATGTCCCCACTATCTGCAAATCTCACACCATTTCGTATGAGGTCCAGTTGGAAATGGATTCGACACACCCATCACCAGATAATTTCCTAATGTAGGACACTCGTCCCTGTGGTGACCATCTGATCAACACGTAGTACACCATACATAGTATACCATCGTGACTCACCATTCTCACTCTAGGACTATGTCCTCTTGACTGACTGCTTAGTGTTGGGGATCTCGATACTGATAATGTCCCTTGCAAAGTATTGTTGACTTCGTCCTCTTCTTCACTCATATCTTCTCTCCTTCCTTCTCCTACTCCTATCATTTTGTTGTTTATTGTTCTTTCTTACTGGTTACAAATGCACAAGGGGAATGGTTCAAAGGGGGGGTACCTCCATCTTCTTCTATCATTTATTGTGAGGGAACCCAGATAGTTTCCTACCTACATTTGTGTAATACCATCCATTATCGCTAAATCATCACCCCCTCCTCATGGGGACCTTCATCATCCTCTCCTACCTCGACACCTCTACTCTACGCTTCATGATATTATTCCTCTGAAGTTGTGGCATCTCACAATAGCCAGGGGGGGTGGACTTCGTCTTCTCAACCCCTACTACCACTACTTCTAGTATCTTCACTAGATACCCTACTCCTAATGTCATGCATCTTCTCTGACTTACCTTAGTTTGTGCTCCTCTCTAAAAAAATACTCTCTCTCACACTTCCTCCTAGCGTGGTCTCCTTCCTCTTTATTGTGATCATGACCCCTCATCTCGCACCCCTTGCTACATTATTTCTGCTCCTATGTTTTGATTTCCTCCTTAGCTCAACTCTTCTTGTGTATCTTTCGACTCTTTCTCTCCTCTAATCCTCTAGGTCCATTCTTTCCCTCACCGCATTTTAGCAACTTCTGGATCCATCTCCTCTCTCTCTCTTTTTCCCTTCATTTCATCCCCCTAATGCTAGGGGGGTCTACTCAGCCATCCTATCGAGCTTCATGTGCATCAACTCTTTCTCCATGAACAACATCTTGATCCACAACAATATTTCTTCCAATAGCCTTTTCTGAGGACCTTCAACAAAATTTATTTCAGCCTCGCCGAAAGAATCATCGTATTCTATAATAAACTTAATAATATATCCTTCCTTCACCTCAGAAAAAAAAAATTCAATTACTCAATCTGACTTATTGTCCAATGCCTTAAGCCAATCAATTGTAGCTTGGTCCAATATCAATGGTTCTTGGGGCCTCAAAGTAGTATTAGTAGCAATATGCCTCTTCAACCATTCATATAACAAACATGGAAACTCAACAAAGAAAATCTCATGCATATTAGTGTAGATATACCTCTCCTTCCAATGTTCCACATTGGTGGTCAAACCCTAAGTCTCTAATTGAGCAAACTCATCTTCCTTCACAGTAAACCAGTCTTTTGTTTCCTCCCTAGATGGATACCACCTCATTCTCTCCCTTCATCATGCAATACAAAACCTCTAGGTCCCGCCAAAAAAACTATTTTTTGGCTCGCTTGCGTGCATCCTTCTTAACGCTTGGGGGTTGATGACCCAAGGTTCATCCAAAATTGACCAAAAAAACCCCATGGCATCGACATATCAATCCTCAGTCAAAGATTGAAGAAGGTCTCACCTAAGACGCCATGAGAATCACAGAGACCATCTAATCTTGTGTCAGTGATGAAGGGTTAATCTATATAGGGAAGCCACTCGGGATGAAATTCACACATTCCATTACAATACATTCAAATATTAACAACATTTAATACTACTAGATTCATTCATTGAACACATAATTAACACAATAAATAATAGGAATAACAGCAACTTATATGATTTCCATTCAAATAGTGGTATACATGGACCAAGAGACTCATAATTCATAAAAAATAGTTCCCTGCGCTCTCATACATTCTATCAATAGTGCATTACAAGGATCCATGTTCTTTCTATCTGAATATTCCCATAGTAATACACTAACTCTATTACAAACTTCTTACAAAACATGCTCTAGCTACATACAAAACTAGCTCACAACAAGACTCATGCAAAACTAGCTAGACTCATTATTTCTTTGTTCTATTGCATACCTCAGACTCTTCGAATTCTAGACTCAGGGAACTCTTCTTTGTGTCTTCGCTACTTCTTTTTCTTTCCTTCTCTGCTACAATACTTTGTCACTTTCACCTCTACTCCACTCGCTCTGTTGACTTCTAGTTCCACACACTTTTTCCACCTGTATGTAGCCCATGTAGCCTCTTTGGAATCATGGAAATATTAACTAACTTGTCAGCTCATCCCTTAACTACTCCAGAATCTCTCATGTTGCCTGAGTTAATCATTCAGGAAGATTCTCGAAGATATTCTTCTTGATTCTGACATGCATGAGGTATCTCCTTGATTCATGGCACACATTATGGAACTCATACTGGTGCACGTGCCTTATTTCATCAATCACGTAGCTACTAATGTGCACGCAAAATTGTACTGTGCGCACAACTGTTCTTGTGTGTACACACAATATTTGTCCCAAAACTTTGGGTGCCAACAAAGAGCATGTTGAGACTCGTAGGAGCACATTTAGAGAGAGAAAAGCTTCGAAGAATTTTCTAGACTATATGGCATTGATGAATAGCATTCTAGATTCTAAGCCTTCCATTTTTAAGGAGGCATCATACAAGAAAGTATGAAGGGATTCCATGGTGGAGGAGTGCACCTCCATCTTGAAGAATGATGTTTGGGACATTGTGCCAAGACCAGAGGGGAGGTCAGTAGTGAGTTTCATGTGGCTCTACAAGTTCAAGCACGCAACAGATGATAGCATTAAGATGTTCAAATCAAGGTTTGTGGCGAGGGGGTTCTCCTAGAGATAGAAAGAGAGCGGACTATGAGGAGACATTTTCTCAAGTCACTAGGTACACTTCCATTAGAGAAGTTATTTCCTCGGTTTCATTTATGGGATGGAGGATACCTCGAATGGATGTGAAGACAACTTTTCTTAATGGGATCATTGAGTATGAAGTGTACATAAAGAAGCCTCAAAGATTTGAGGTAAGTGGGAAGGAGTCCCATTTGTGTAGGCTTAATAAATCCTTGTATGGACTCAAGCGGGAACTCAGAGCATGGTATTCCAGGATCGATGAATACCTGCAGAGTACAGGATTCACCAAAAAAGAAGCAGATTCTAACTTATATTACATATTTGTTCAAACTGACTTTCTCATTTTGGTGTTGTATGTAGATGACTTGTTTATGACAGGTGCAAAGAAGCTCATTGCAGGGTGAAAAGTAGACATGGTAGTTGAATTCGATATGAAGGACATTGGCATGATGAATACTTATTGGGATTGGAGATTTGGTAGAGACCAGGGGATATTTTCTCTAGGTGGGGTAAGCATGCAGTTCAAATATTAAAGAGGTTTCAGATGGAGGATTGAAAACCTATGGGCACAACCATGATCACTAGATTGAAGAAGGTGACAACTTCATATTCAAAGTTGGTGGATACCACATTTTTTAGGAAATTGATAGGTTCTTTGATGTATTTGGTCAACACCATGCTAGGTATATGTTTTACACTAAGCACCTTGATTCAGTTCATGGTGGAGCCAAGGTAGGAGCATTGGGTAGCAACAAAACATGTTCTCAAGTATTCGAGGGGAAAAATGGAGTATGGTTTGAGATATCTTGGAGATGGTGAAGTGAAGTTGTAGGGGCATATAGTCTCATATTGGATAGGCAACACAATAGACAGGAAGAGCACCTCAAGGTGCTACTTTAGCTTGGGATCAATAATGATATCTTGGTTCAGTAAGAAATAGAATTCCATGGCACTTATCTCAATAAAGGCAAAATACATGGCATCCAATACATATAGTTGTGAGTCCATCTGGATTTGCAAGTTACTTATAGGATTGTTTGATTAGGAGTTGGATTCCATGGTCATTATTGTGATAATCAAAGTTGTATCAAACTGTCTGAGAATCTAGTGTTTCATGACAGGTCCAAGCATATAGAGATCATATATCACTTCATATGAGAGAGGGTTCAGAAGGGACTAGCGAAGCTCCAATATATTCCCATAAATCAACAAAGGCAAGTTTGACGTATATAGAGACACACTTGGATTGATGCAGAATTCCTTCCCTACTAAGAGGGAGTGTTGAAAATTATAGCTTAGATAGGAAGTTCCGCATAGTTTCCATGTGAAAATGCGAGAAGTAGTTTGAGATATTTTTGAAAAGCAATTCTATTTTCAAAATGTAAATTCTATTTTCTAATTCACTTTAGTTAAAAAGTGAAAGTCTTATTTTAAGTACTTGAGTCTAAAAAGTGTATTTCATGCATGCATGATTTAGAGTAGGAGTAATCTAAAAAATAGATTAGGATTTTGGTCTCAACTAAAACTATAAAGATAGATCAAGATAGAGAGTTCACACACACAAGAACCCATGAAAAATTGAAGAGGGAGAGAGAGAGAAAGAAGAAGCACTTCCACTAAGAACACAGTTTGAGACAATAGTTTGTATAGGATAGTACCATATGGGTAGGCCGTTGTCTTATAGCTGTACACCAATTTCTCATGTTTTTTGTTTTTTTCCAACAAGCTGTAAGGTTGTACCTCACAATGACGATGATACAAGCTTAGTTTCAGGTTGATTTCAATAAGTGTGCAACTACTAGTTTTAAGCATCTTGTGGAGGTTTCCTTGTAAGTTTTTCCAAGGAATGAAAAACTAGTTTTGAAGGAGTAATTAAGTGTGTTGTGTGAAATTGATTTTTTTGCTTCCATTATTTAATTTTCATCTATTGTGTGATTAATGCTATGGTCTAAAATTTATTTCTACATTAATTAAATTCAACAATCTACTTGCTTAATTAAGATCATAAAAACTTTAATCACCTAAAACTTGAGATTTTTAGAAACTCCCTTAAACATTAACATATAAAAACTTTATAACCTTCTTTTATAAATGATGTTTTTTTAAATTAATTTGAATTTTTTTCATTAACCATTCTATTTATTTGTCAATATATAAATTCAAAATTCAAAAAATCACTTTCTTAACATATATGTTTAAAAATGCGATTGATTTTTCTCTTTACCTTTGTGTTAGCTTTGATGTTTTAATTTTTCAATGGTTTAATGTTTTATTTTTATTTTTATGGCATGGTGTTACCTTTTTGTTAGCTTTGATGTTTTAATTATTTTTTATGGCATGGTGTTATGGATGCAAAATTTTAAATAGCATGGTGCTATGGATGTAAAATTTTAAATACTAATTGCTTTGTATATTTAAAAAAATAGTTTTCTTGATTTTAAGTAATAATTCATATAAAAATTGTGGTGTTTTTCTTAAAAAGTTTCAATCTTCCATTTAATTTTTGCAACATACATTGGTTGTTTTCTCTATTACATAATAGTTTTGCTATTTTGATGGAGTTGGAGTTGATACCATAAATTTAGATCTTGTAAAGTAAAAGTTTTGGATTATAAGTATTGATACAATATAAAAAACATACATGTAAAAATGATTTTTACAAAAATTCATTGAAAAAAGCTTGATAGTTTTGAATAATTTTTTCTCACTATTGGTGAATGATTTTTTTTTAAGGATGTTTGAATAGAAATGAAAAATGCATTTTAAACTTACATTGAACATGAATAAAGAATTTGTTTCCACATAAGAAACTTTGACTCTCAACCTCAACTTTATATGGGTTCGGTCTACTTCATATCAATGTTTAGCTACCATGCATTGTTTGGGATTATTAGAGTTAGAAGCCCAAAATGTAGATGTTTCGGTCTACTTCATATCAATGTTTAGCTACCATGCATTGTTTGGGATTATTAGAGTTAGAAGCCCAAAATGTAGATGTTGTAAGGGAGGTTGGATGATTTTGAATAATCATTTCTTACACTTTGTAAATAAGAGCTAAATTTTGGTTCATTTGGAGCTAAATTTTTGGCTCATTATTAATCTATATTGACACCTTAAACTTGACTTTAAAAATTAGAATAAAGACTATTCAAATATGAATTCACATTTATATTATGATATTTTAAAATAAGCTATATTCATGTTTTTGTATTGATGCATTAGGTGGCAACTCACCGTGTAAGATGTGGATGAATCGCAGGTAAAGTCACCGAGTGTGCCCCTTAGTTAAAACTGTGTATTGAAGGAGGCAATGGAAAAAAACGACCTTTTGCGTTCTGGCAGCCTAACTTTGTCTGGAAGTAGCGATCGATTCCCAGGTCTGTCATCGAGTTCAAGAGCGCGCAGATGCGACGAGGAGGCATTGGCATGGGCAGCAATAGAGAGGCTACCCACCTACGATCGTCTGAGAACTTCGTTACTGAAGGACCTTGTAAACAATCAATCAATCGGATCCGGTCACAGCCAGATCGACGTCACAAATATTCCTCCTGAAGCTCGAAAACTACTCATCGAGAGAGTCGTGGGGGTAACGGACCAAGAAAATGAACGCTTTCTGCAAAAACTTCGTCAAAGACTCGACAGGTTCTCAACATTTTACACTCTCTACCTAATTTTTGGAATTTACTTCAGTTTATTGTACCCCGCACACACAGAATATATCTAACGTCATCATCTTGCGCTTCTGCTACTCAGAGTGGGAATTATCCTACCGGAGATTGAAATCCGTTTCCAGGAATTGAATGTTTCTGCCGATGTTTACGTTGGGAGTCGAGCATTGCCAACCCTAATTAACTGGACAGCTAATATGGTCGAGGTAATATGTTTGAAATTTGGAATATTTTTTATTTACGTTTGTTTAACAGGTAAAATGTTTGAAATTTGGAATATTTTTTATTTATGTTTAACATAGAAATTTTAGTATCAGTGACTCGTATGAAAAAATGAAATAAATA
>SNQJ01S0021712.1:86216-98846 GCA_010110895.2 Picea sitchensis | reverse complement strand
ATAGCTAAAGTAGTCATTAACCAGATACAAATTGATATACACAACATGAAACAAAATATTGATATAATGAGAAGCTAAAGCTGTGACAAAACACCAAATTCTGCTTCAGTCTATATTAAAACTCCATATCCTTGTTCTCCCACAAATCAGGATGAACATTATTACAAAAATGATAAGTATATATAAGTCTCTCCTCAGAGTAAAACCTCCCTGTGGATAATATCAAATTGTTTTACACAATCTGGGAGATATCCCAGAATCAACTAAACTAGGAAACTAAAATGCAAGTGAAATATTTGAAATATCCCCTAACTGCTCATTAAATCCACTGCAATTTTGAATTTACCTGCAATAGACCAAAAATATCAAATCAGAAAGATATTTCATCAACAAAAAAAATAAAAATCTAATCTTACAGACTCAACTACAAAATCATCTGATTCTGTAGCTAGTCTAAAATAGCATACAGGACCAAATAGAAATCAAATGAAATCTCTTCAAAAATAATCCAATTTTCTTTTAATAAATATTAAAAATGAATCACTAATGGTTCAAATGAGTTTATCATTTCAATTATATAGAATCAAAAGTGATTGAATCGAAACAGGGATAGGAATGCTCTGATTTTCTTTTACCAAAAATAGGGTCAAACCGTAACCAGGATATTTCATATCAAATGAAATTAATAGTGAATCATATCGTATAATATACGATGTAATCCAACACAGTTATAATCGATTTGTTACGGCTATAACAATGTAGCACAAGATTCATGTTGTTTTAATCAAATACAAATATTGAAAGACTGTTACGATTATGGTCAAATACAACATTCATAACAACGTCAACCAAACTTCGTCATAGATTTCGACAACTGAGTGTTACACAGTCAACAGACAGGATCAACTAGGGATCACAACTATCAACAACATTGATAATCATAAACTGGGCAACAATCGAAGCAAATCGTGACTGAGTTAAAAATAGAGACAAATCGTGATCCTGGGCATAATCACTTTCGTTCCCCAAATCAAATTTAAACAATATATTTGTTGTAATATGAATCGAACTGATAACGTGAATCAACTGGCTGGATATAACTGTTATGATTCGTATCTATTCACGATTTGGGTGCATATAAAACAGAATCATATTAAACATGATCCATACTGTATTCGAGCTTGGTCGAAAATCATATGTTCATAAAACCGTAACATTTAACCATACACAATTATCACCAAACATATCATATACATTATAATCAATTCGAATCGAAACATTGATTATGTTCAAAATTAAAATACGAGAAACAACTCATGTTTAGAAAAGATAGAAACAACTTTCATTAGAAACAGAGTATCCAATTTAAACCAAATCAAAACAATCAAATCCATACCATGATTAATCGAATCAAAGAAAATCCAATCAAAGCTAAACTGGGAAATGAAATTCGATTAATCAAAACAAAACTATGCATATAGTGCATGCTTATGTGTCAAAGCAAATCCACGCCGCAAACAGAGCTATGAGTTTTTCATATAAACAGGTGATAGACATACCAGTGAGGCTGCTTGGGCCTTGCCAGTTTTGAATTGACGACTGTTGTAGCTGACTCCACATTCTTAAACAAAATAGAGCCTGTCGTTCTCTGTTTCTTGTCAGTGGCTTGCAATTTAGCCTTTTGACTGGTAAGCCTTGTAACTTGATCCTCCAGAGAATGAATTCTGGATTGTAGCATTGGCACATCAAGATAATACCTTTCTAACCACGATCCGCACTGATCACAGGGTGGCACAACTGGTTGAGGTAGAGCAGGAGAGGGTTTTGACAAGTCACAGGGGGTTTCACAAGGCAGTTTAATGCCTGGGTAATTAGGGTCATTTTGCAAGCAAGGTGGTAGGTTTTTCACAAAGTCGTATGAAGGTTTGGCACACAGGCCTTCCGAATAGGGATACTCACTTGCCAGGTAACGTTCCACCTTCGAGTCGGAATCTCCACTCAAAATGATAGGATCAGGGTTGACAGAAGGTTTCGGTTTGTTTCTTGCCATTCGAGAGATTAATCGAGCATTCTTTTTGCCTTTGGAATTCACAGTAGGTTTGGCTTTAGACTTTTTAGCCACAGGCTTAGCAATTTCCTCATCCTTGGTCACAGAGTTGGGTAGGTTGATAGGTGAGTCGGGTAAGGGTTTAGGTAACAAAACATTGTAGGGTACGGGAGGTACAGACTTGCCCTCGCTCACCACAGGTTTGTCAACCTGTGGTGGGTTTGAATCCTCAAAATTATTGCGAATATGAAAATCATTCCAATAGTCTCGGTGTAACCCCAAATGACAAACAACAGTCATTTTAATCAACCCAAAGTGAAAAAGGCTGTTATCGTCCTGATTCCGTTTGTATCTTTTAGACATTTTAGACAGGCTCCTATGCAAGTAATAAGGCATATTAAGCTCATAGCCCATGAAAACCATGAGTAAACGAAGGTGGTATAAGAAAACAAACCCATACCGACCCTCGCAGGTGATAAACTGCTTGGTTATCATCAGCAAGTCGTGCCAATGTTGCTTGAGCATATTTGCGGGTAAACCTTTGTCATAGGAGCTCACCCTACACGACTGGAAGAGCAATGTCCACGAGACCTCTTCCACTTTGCAATTTTTTGACCATCTTTGTCGAGTTGCAGGCAGACCCGTAGCTAAACTGAGAAATTGCTCGTTAATTTCCAATTGGACATCCCCAACCTTGGCTCGGCAGCCATCAAAGGTTAATGCAAATTGTCAAGCCATGCAAGGGTTAAAACCATCAAACTTTTGTATGAACGAGAGCCATCCAAATTCCTCAAGGTCACTGTAAGCACTGTCGAACATCAACAGAGCCTGGCTACCATTGGGTTCAGTCCTTATGACTGGAGCCATGGTGCGGGCACATGGTCAGGGTTTGGAACAAAAACGCACAGGGGCAAAATCGTTTGGGCTAACAGCTACGAACGAACAAAGGGGAAGCAAATCAATGTGCGCATGCGAGGGTGGTGGGATTATCCACCGCCATGCAAAATAGTAATGGCAAAGTACAACCTCTGTTCAATCAATCATAAAATCGTTCAAACCATAATATTCGGCCAACCCAAGAATTAAATAGTGGATGATATACCAATGTGCCATTGTATTATTTCAAACCATTGTCATTCAATACGAAATCAAACCCAAATGTTAACCATGCGCTTGTTGCATAATGTGTAATCAAAGTTTATAAAACATTGTGACAAATGATTTCATAAAATCGATAAGCCAAGAGCTTATAATAATAAGGATCACATCATATAAAACCAAAGTAAACCATGACCCCTATAGAATCAAGTATAACCCATAAATTTACATGCTCAATGCTTTACCAATTAAATAAAAATCAAGTTGCGCAATCAAAGTAAGAATAGACAAATAGGCATAGTTCGAAAAATCCTTACAGCCACTTAATAATAAACCAAAGGTAAGTTCCTTTCAGAATATCAATGAGAAGATCATGATAGTTCAGATAACGATGGAGGAGTTTTCACGCTTTCAGTCGTGAAAACTAAATCGAGACCAATTTGCAAGTGTCGTAAGAAATGAAAATGTCGTCAATGCGACGACAATTTGAAATTCAGGAGACATAGGTGTAGGCAGCTTTTAGGGCAATGGAAAAAATTGAATTGGCTTCCAACAAAACTAAACCGCCCATGTGATATGTACTCAACGGATCCTATCTCAACCAACCAAAGGAATCATCTTTCGATTAACATCAACATAGCACTTATTTTATCTTTTGAGTAAATCTTACATAGCAATTCTTTACGACCACATGCCATCTAGGTTGTACAATATAATGAATACAACAAAAAAAGCTCGACCAAATCAAATCAATGTTAAATCTTATTTATCCTTCCATAAACAAATGAGCCAAACATTCATCAAGTGTGAACAAAAGAAAATTGATGTATGGAAATATGAATACAATAAAAGGAATCACAAGTAAGAAATTTAGGGGATTCAAGCGTAACAATTATAGTTAAGCATTCAACTGAGGTCCAATACACTCCAATACACTGAAAGAGTTCACATAAACAACAATTTTGTTAAATCACCTACCTGAATTTTATAGGTCAACAAAAAATCAAACCAGTGCATGAACCACAAAAAGAGGAATGGAAGAATGAACATAATCAGAGAAAACAACAATGAATAAAATTTGGGGATTCAAGCATAACCTCTACCATCATAGAAACAATTATGAAAAAAAAAATTATTGAGATTAAAAAAACATACAACTCAATCATTTTATCAACTAGACCATTTAAAACATATTGATTATGAAAAAAATTTCTTAAAATAAAAAAAGAATGCAACTCAATCCTTTTAGAAACTAAACCATTTACTACCTATAGACTTGAAGGTTGGGATGTTTCATGTTAAAAAACAAATCTTAAATCCCGAAAACAACAACCCATAATCTCTTTTATTTTCTTTTTATATAATAAAATAATACTCAAATTCTCAAACAAGTTTGTTTAAACTAGAAAAGAAGAGTCAAAGTTGCACAAATAATTCATTCTGTTTTTCAGACTTACAATGTATTTCCTATAAGGTTTTGCTAAAGAATACCTCTTTAAATGGATCAAAGAAAAGAAGAGTCAAAGTTGCACAAACAATTCATTCTGTTTTTCAGACTTACAATGTATTGCCTATAAGGTTTTGCTAAAGACTACCTCTTTAAATGGATCAAACTTGAAGAAATTATAAACATTGAAGATGTTGGGATGTATTTGAGTACATGAGAAACCTAGATTAAGCTTGACATACATCGTAATATCAAGTAAGAATGAACCATGACTAGACACTATGGAAAAAATACAAACACTAAGCAAGTGATTGTTCTATGTATATGAAAACCAAAAAAAATGTTCTATGAATATCAAAACCACTTAAACAAATGTTCATCCAAAATAGCCATTTTCATTTAAAATCTTGAAATCCAAATTATTAAGTACAATGAAGAAGAAAAACCATTTCTTACATCATTTACATCACTCATGAGCCGAATTTCAAGTGGAAAAAATATTCCAAAGCAATGTCGAGGAAAACATAACTAAGATGACATGATTTTAAATGAGCATGTAGCAACAACAATGATCACATAGTACCATGTGAATTTAACTAAGCACAAACACTATAATTCACTTTAGAGCATGTAATGAAATGAAAAGGTTAATAGTGGATTAAGACCTTCAACTATATCTTTACAATGAACTAAACACACTCTAGGAAAACAATGTCCTCAAACATTAATCAACTATAGATTTACAATGAACTAAACACACTCTAGGCAAACAATGTCTTTAGCTTTGGACATTAATCTTAGATAAGTTGTGGATAAAAAGTTAGTAACCTACCTATATGGAACTCAAGGCTCTTTAGAATCAACACAAAATAAATCAAAGAAAAATTGGACGGTACATGCAAGGTTAAAAACAAACAATGTAGCATTTAAGGAGTTTGTATTAGGTATCTAAAGATTCATCAATATAGGTTTAGTTTATTGAAGAATAAGTGGATGAGATCATGTAGCCTTCAAAATGATCAATGTCCTTGCATTCAATAGCACAGAGTCTCATTTTTAATCCAAAACAATTATTTGTAGATTGAAATGCCAAACATTAAGGACCCTACGATATAATATTAAATGTAGTCATAGAGTGTATAGAGATAGTTGGATCTGGAATGTCTTGAGATCCAATGGTCTCTATGCACTATGTTGCAACATTTGTGAGTTTAAAAAAACATTACCAACTTAACAAGAACTCTCCAAAGTTTTCATTTTTTTAGAGGTTGCATTTGGTGGATTTTTTTACCCGCATTTCAAAAAGTGGCACTACCGATAGCACCATTTTTTGCAGGGAGGTTAAAATTGCGACTTGTTTGAAATCACGACTCTGACAATCAATACTAAACCTTAAAATTGACCCTCAAATAAAAAAGTGATGCTACAAGTAGCACCAATTTTATTTTTTGAGTTAAAATAATGACTTAATTTAAGTGGTGACCTTGACAATTGGTATCCTCTTAAATAAAATACTTAAAATCGACTCCTGAATCCATCTTGAAAATTTAATTTTAATTGAAATTTTAAAAAAGTTTACGTTAAAAATTAAAGCAATTGAAAAGAAAAAATTTGGTGAGCAATTTTATTTTATTTTTAAAAGAAAAAAAAAAAAAACCTTTTCGTTCAAAAAAAATATTGCAAAACTCAACCCCCTTTTTTTTTAATTTAAAAATGATAATAAAAGATGAAAAAAATAATTTTAAAAAAACCAGAAAAATCCGAAATTAAAAACAAACAAACAAACAAACAAACACAACTAAATTTACATCTAAAATTCATTAAAAAAACAAAACACCAAAAAACAATTAAAAAAAACATGAAAACACAAATTAAAAACAAACAAACAAAACTAAATTTACATCTAAAATTCATTAAAAAAAACAAAACACCAAAAAATAGTTAAAAAAAACACAATTAAAAAAAGTTAAGTAAAAACAAATTTTAAAACAAATATTAAAAAAATAAGAAAATAATGTTAAAGTAAAAACACATTTAAAAAAAACAAATAAACTAAACATAAAGTAAAAAGTAACTGAAGTACACATGAAAATGACTGAAAATAAAATACTCATGAGGTGTAGATCAGTTGGTTCGTGTGGGGTTTAGTCTCCATCAGGTCACTGGTTCAAATATAATGGGGAGGGGTTGATGGTGGGAGCCATTTGCGGGGGAATAAAACTGTCCCATAAGGCGTCCAAGCTGGACTGAGTCTCACGCAATCCTAGTGACATCATCCCACTCATGGACAGAACGTTCTTCCATCCAATATTGGGGTTGGCCCCATCCTAAGCTTAACCTAACTTGAAAAAAAAATGAATGAAAAAAAAACACCTGTGCTCCCTCCCTCCCTTCGCCATGCCTTCTCTCCCTCCCTCCTCCATGTATACTACTATAAAACATTCAGATTTCTCTATGCAAAATATATATTATGAGACCACTCTAATGTGAATCTATATCATACTATTTATTGATAAGTGTTGACATTTCAACTACAAAACAATTTTGAAAGTGAGATGGGCAACGTTTCAATGGAAGTAATCCTTGGGAAAAAAAGACTCATATAGCAAGCTCTAGTTATATGCAATTTTGATATCTCTACCATACGAAAGGAGTATATGTATTGGGGGTAGCTAAACTTCTATATACCATATAGAATTAAACCAAATGTGAAAGTTAAGATTTAAAATCAAATTCTAGCATGTGAAATAAACCATGAAAGTAAATACCAAGTCATAAAACATTTTATAGTAGCGGATGATTAATGCAAAAGACAGCTCATAGAATATAATGGTGGGGAACTATTGTCCCAAAATCCAAGCTTCAAAAGGGAACCAAAATCCTATTCGTTGTCAAAGTCCCCAAGGAATTGAACCCATAATAAACCCTATCTAAATATAAAAGAACATTAAAAACATTGCAAGCAATGAGCATTGCCTCAAATTTTATGGCAGAATGGAAAATCAAAACCAACTTCATACATGGGAAAGTAGATATCACGTAGATATCAACAAGAGGTTGAAAAATTATTCAAAAGTAAAAGAGATAATGCTTTATAAGCTTGAAGCACATAACAAAAATCAAATCATTGTTAAATCTTATTTATCCTTCCGCAAACAAATGAGCCAAACTTTCATCATGTGTGAACAAAAGAAAATTGATGTATCAAAATATGAATACAATCAAAGGAATCACAAGTAAGATATCTTTGAGTTTCAAGCATAACAATTATAGTTAAGTATTCAATTGAGGTCCAATACACTAAAAGATTTCATAAAAACAACAATTTTGTTAAATTACTTGCCTTAAATTTTATAGGTCAACAAAAAATCAAACCAACTTGGTATAAACAAGATTGATATATGAGTAAGTAGTTATCACCCATGAAGTGGTGTCTCAAGAGTCAAGATCTTTGAATCAAGGAGGGATACAGTAACACTAAGTTCTTTCATAACTTTGTTCGACAGAGAAAGAAAGCTAACACCATTTGGGAAGTTAAAAATTCTAGGGGGGGTGGGGGAGTGGTGGTTGGTTTCTTCGTTTGAAGACCTAGCTTCAGTCGAAACACAATACTTCTCAGATCTATTTAAGGAACCTCCTAGCTACCCGATCGAAGAAATTATTAAGGTGGTTTCCCTTTATCCTAAGCTTGTTTTAGAGGAATACAATGAACCTCTAAAAGAAAAAATATATAATAAGGAAATTATTGACACTCTAGAAGCCTTCTAGAAAGGAAAAATCCTAGGGTTGAATGGCCTCATGGTAGAATTCGACCTAGGATTCTATGAATTGATAAAGGAGGACCCGAAGAAGGTAGTTAATGAGACTATGAAATTAGGTAAAGTGTGGCACTCTTTCAAAAAAACCTTTATGGCTCTTATTCCTAAAAAGAAATAATTGTCTTCCTTTGAGGACTTGAAGTATGATCTTTTGTTGCAACCTAATCTACAAGATTATTGAAAAATAATCTCCTCCCGTCTCCAACCTATCTTCAATGGTTTTATCTCAGCTAGGCAGTTTGGATTCCTAGATGGCTGTAAAATTCATGAAGTAGTCTCCATTGCACAGGAAGTTCTTCATTCCTTTAAGTCCAAGAAAATTTCGAGGTTTTTGGTAAATTTATATCTTGCTAAAGCATATGATAAGGTTAGATAGATCTTCATGAGGCTAGCTCTAATTCAAATGGGATTAAATCTCTAGATTGTCAACTAAATCATGAGTTGCATTGATTATTCTTCTCTTGATTTCTTAATTAATTGCTCCCCTTCCTCATTCATCTACCCATCTAGGGGCCTTCGACAAAGTTGTCCACTTTCCCCCTTCATTTTCCTTTTGGTAGCGGATGGTTTGAGCAATCTTATTTTCTAAGAAAACAAAAGGAAATTAATCAAAGACATAAATTTGTCAAGGGAGGTCTCTATTTCTCACTTGATTTTTGTAGATGATGTCATTTTATTCGGTGTAGGTCAGGTTCAGGAGGTCAAAGCATGGGTGGAAATCTTAGATGTTTTCTGTAAATCTATAGGAATGAAAATCGATGTCTCAAAATCAGTTATATTAACTAGTTCTTTAAATGAGAGGGTTCTTCGCCAACTAGAATCTTCCATGCACATAGAAATGAGAAACCTTGAATCAGGTATCAAATATTTGGGGTTTGTTTTAAAGGAAAACTCCTATTTTTATGAAGACTGGTTGTGGCTAGTTAAAAAATTACAAAACCATATTGCTTCTTGGTCCCATCGGTGGCTATCGAGGGGGGTTCGATCGGTCCTGATCAAATTTTCCTCAACAGTATCCTATTATATTGGACTACTATTTCAAAAATCCCAAAAGGAACTTTAAACAAGGTGAGAAAATTTTTCTTTCAATTCCTATGGAGAGGAAGTAAAGACAATGGTGGCTCCTTTATAGTGAAATGGAATTGGGTTTCACATCCATAAGAGATCGAGTGGGGGGTAAAAATAATATTTTTCTTTACCAAAATTTTGGCTGCAAAATTTTTATTGCACTTGATTCATAACAAATATCTATGTGGGAAAGTTATTTCAGCAAAATATTTCTCTGGTCAGTCTATGGAGGAATGGATCAATAACCCTAGGAAATTTAGGACTTTGGCATCCATTGGATGGAATGCAATGATGGATGCATATCACCTAGTTGAAGATTGGTTGTGCTGGAAAGTGGATAGAAGGTAGGAGCAGTTTCAAACTATCTAATGGTCTATTAGAAGAGTTCCACGAAAAAAGTGTCTACTCTTTGTGGTATGCCAAGCTAAACGATGTGGATGGATTCAGTCGTAGTGTGTGGACATACGTGAAGCTTATAGAGTTGACAAAGATCCATAAAGATCATTGGATATCTTTCTGCAATCTCCTATTCGCTAGTTTCATCCAGTTGTAGGAAGATGTAGAAGATGTCATATGTTGGTGGAAGAATGAGAAATCTGGAATCTATTCTGCAAAGCTTGGATATCTTGTGCTGGTGATGAACGATTTTGATGGGTTAACACAAGAATGGTGGAAGCCTCCGTGGAAGGGAAATTCTCCCCTTAAAGTAAAAAATCTTTCATGGATGGAAATTGAGAAAAAAGTCTTAACGTGGGACAATGGTCTTAAGAGGGGTTGGGTGGGTCGAGGTTGGTGTGTCTTATGTTGGGGCAGTGAAGAAACAATTCAAATTTTATTCGTTAACTAATCTTATTCTCAAAAGTTATGGTCAGCAGTGTGTGACGAGCTAAATCTTTGAGATGTGGTGTTTGATGGAGATCTAAAGTTGTGGATCATAGGTTGGTTAGAAAGAAATCATGACAGTCGATACAGATCTTTCGCTCTTTTCTTGGTTTACTTTATTTGGTGGGCTTGAAACTCTTTCATCTTTCAAAACAAATTCATTCCCGAGGAAGCTACTAGTGGGTTAATTAGCAAGATTTCGCATCAACACATGCATAAAGAAAAGGCCCAAAAACTCAAAAATATAGTTGTGGCACAAATTAATAAAGAGGTTCCTTGGAGCTTTTTCGATGGGACCAATCAAGGCCACCTTCTATGTCATGGAGATGGAATAGTTCTATATATCTCAACTTCTCATTATTATAATATTCTCTATACTCCAGGAAGGGGATCAAATACAAAAGTGGAAATGGCGGCATTGTGAGCATTATTATTTATGGTGAGCTTCCTCAATTTATGCAAAGTTCAGATTTTCAGTGATTCAAAAATTGTGGTTGATTGGGTAAATAGGAAAAGTGATTATCAAGTTGTATGCTTAGCTGCACACAAAGCACAAGTGAGATAATTCCTATTAGGGATGGAATGGTTCTCGTTTAATCATATCTACCATGAGATGAACAAGGAAGCATATAATCTCTCAAAAGATGCTCTCGAGTTACATGATGGAACATTTTGTTATCAGGAATACTATGATGGTCATCCAATGGAAGGCATGACCTTTTATATGTAGTGCAGTTCTAAACCAATATTAGAATAGATACCAAAAATGGATATGTAATGTAAAGCATTGAAACTTGTAGAAATAAGTATGAATAGTTTTTTGTAAGATATAAAATAGAAAGGAAAGTGTAGAAGAGACATAAATCTTTTGAAGATGATCAAAAGAGTCATATTAGTCCTATTTGGATAGGAATATGTATATTTCATTTTTGAAATATAAATTTTTTTCTTGCTCGGAAAAAAATAGATATCACCTAAAAATAAAAAGTTATCCTTAATAAAAGGAGTTATCACAATCTATGAATGAATCACACAAAGAGGAATGGAAGAATGAACATAATTAGAGAAAATAACAGTGAAGAAATTTTGGGGATTCAAGCATAACCATTTCCATCGTAGAAACAATTATTAAAAAACAATTTATTAAGATAAAAACAAAGCATACAACTCGATCCTTTTATCAACTAGACCATTTAAAACATATTGATTATGAAAAAAACAATTTATTAAGATCGAAAAGCATGCAACTCAATCCTTTTAGAAACTAACCATTTACTACATATAGACTTGTAGGTTGGAACACTACGTGTTAAAAAAATCAAATCTTAAATCCATATAAACAATAACTCATAATATCTTTTATTTTGTTCTTACATAATAAAACTAACATACCCTCGAAGCAGGGGAAAGATGTAGAAAATTTTAATACAAATTATGTATTGCCTGGATTCTCCTGATCTAACAATTATATGCCACTGTTAAATACAGAATCACTTCTACTAATATTCTTGCGGAATATAAAACATGATCACCAATTGCAATATCAAGAAGAAAGATCAATCACACATAACATAGATGTTTTACTGGGAAAACATAAATCTAAAAACCCCACTATAATATATTATGTATATATCATGTATCACGAAACAATATCATACAAAACTCTAATCTAAGAGATCTTAGTACAATATACAATCGTCTCACACTGTCATACAAAAATTGACAAATTCATGTGCCAATTTACTGCTTTTAGACAACCTGCCTCCTCTGCGCAATCCTTGCTGATGGAAATCCATGCAAATGAATGAATTCCTCTTGCCTAGGTTGCACAATCCTCATGGGCACATCCAATGTGTGTGCGGTTGCATGAGTGCACTCACTAATGTCACAACTGATAGTCAAACTATACCTTTCACCTGTTATCTCAACTGGGTCTCCACTGGATCTGACATGCATGTAGTTAATAGTGGTAAATATTCAGTTGCATCTGAGATCACTGATTGTGAATTAATTAATAATTAATTCACTGATCTCTCACTAGTGTAAGTTCAGTTAAAACTATTACAACTGAGCTTAACTCACTTAACTTAGTTAAACTACTTCACAACTCACATAACTACACATCCAACTCCGTTACAACTTCGAATCACTTAGTTACAACTAATTCAACTTCCATGTACCACCAGTCAACCTTTGAACTTGAATTTCCTATAGCTAACTGATTTGCCACTTCAGTTAACTATTTCCAAGTGCTCATTGAGAATAGATTA
>SNQJ01S0021712.1:12188-50168 GCA_010110895.2 Picea sitchensis | reverse complement strand
TTCTTCAACACTTTGATTCCATCTTAATACACTTCAACAATACCAAATCATAATCGAATAGCAATAACTATGTAGATGAGTAAGCATGCACATCAACAACACATATACCCTGGGGAAACCTTGTACAAGGAGAAAAACCCCAACAAACGATATTCCTTTATTGCATTATAAATGTAAGATCACTTACAAATATCCACCATGAATGTTCTTCTCTTAAAGAGCTTGCCAAGATGACTTTGACCTGACAAAGACCTAAGAGACCTTGCTGAAATACACCTCTGATATGCTACTTCTATTGTTGATATACAACACTGATATGTTGCTGATATACGCCTCTGATATGCAGCCTCTATTGCTGATATACAACACTGATATGCTTCTTTGGTATGCTGCCTCTTTATCACTGATATGCTCCTCTGTTGCTTCACCCTTAACCTGCATATCAAAACTATGTTGAAAAGAGGGGTCAACCTCTGCTTATATAGGTTGAAGAGGAGAAGAGGAGAGGCTCAAAATAGTAACTTGTTTGCATGCTTTAATCATAACTCAACTTCATACTTTAGTTCGAACTTAGAACTAGACTTGAGACTGGTATACTTTAGTTCGAAAATAGAACTAGACTTGAGACCGGTATACTTTAGTTTGAAAATAGAACTAGACTTGAGATTTCAGTTACAACTCAGCATTACACTTTAGTTCGAAAATAGAACTAGACTTGAGACTTCAGTGACAACTCAGCATTATACTTTAGTTCGAAAATAGAACTAGACTTGATACTTCAGTTGCAACTCATCATTATACTTTAGTTCGAAAATAGAACTAGACTTGATACTTCAGTTGCAACTCAGCATCATACTTTAGTTCAAAAATAGAACTAGACTTAAGACTTCAGTTACAACTCAGCATTACACTTTTGTTCGAAAATAGAACTAGACATGAGACTTTAGTTACAACTCGACTCTTTACAAGGCAATTCGAAATTCTCTTCATGGTAGATAATGTTACACGTGCCAACGCACTAGAACAATACATTTATATCATTTGCAATATTAGGAATATCATTTGTTTCTAGCTTGTTATCGCTCAGTTTGTAGGATAGGTTTAGTAGCTTGAAGACAAGAGTCAAACTGGCGTAACAGGAGCTTCCCCACCCACTGTCACCTCGATGGGGAGCTCTTTCTATTTAGGGTGGCTAATCCCAAGGGAGACGTCCCTAGTAATCTGGGGTGCTGAAGGAAAAGGATCAAGGGTTTAAGGCTCAAAGGCTAAGATAAGCTTTCCCTTCACAGATTACTGCCAAGAAGATAGTCAAAGATAAGGTATTCCACTGAAAGGGCACCTGTTTGCGAGACAAGTCAAATATAACTAAAACGTGCAGCAGTGGTTAGTACTTCAAATTGTTAATGACTATCTTTGATATATACACATGAGCATCAATAAATGTAATTATTGACGAAGTCAATGATTGCAATTAAAGCTAAGACTTATAATTACTCCTTCAATAAATACCAAATGATAATAGCATCCAATGTGTAAAATCAATCCTTGAACTAGCACAACGCATTAACTATCATTAATAATGCTCACATATATAATGTTGCTGCGTCAAACCTCCTAAAGGGTGACGTCAGCCCTATTCTAGGTTAGTTTTAGCTAGACAATGGAGTGAACGTTTTGTTATTTGAGCCAATGAAAATAATCTACACATCAATGCCAATTGCTAGATGGCAATGCCACAACGTTTTATACCAAACAAGAGATCAAAATAGGCATGACGTCATCTTAGGGTTAGGGTTAGTAGGTCACTAGGGTTAGTTAGGGTTTCAATTTCTGAAAATTTGAAAGATTNAACTGCCTATACATGGTGGGATCCACCAAATCTGAACCTGTATCAGAATCATGCAGCTTCCTCAGGCTGGTAACCATTGAAGTAGACATGGATCTGTAATCCATCATACCAAACCTCTTTAGTACATCCTTGTGTATTTTCCTTGTGCCAGAAATATCTCGCCTTGTATTTGCCATACTTCCAATCCTAGGAAGTAATGCATCAAGCCTAAGTATTTCATCTCAAATTCTGAGGTTAGATCCCTCTTACACCAGGCTATTATCCCTTCATCTCCTGTTATAAAGAGATCATCAACATACATGATTAGTATAACATCTTGGTTACCTATTACCTTAAAGTACATATTTGCATCAACATCACTTTTCTGAAAGCTCAAGCTTTTAAGAAAGCCATCAATCCTGTTATACCAAACTCTGGGAGCTTGCTTAAGATCATACAAGGCCTTCCTTAGCTTGCATACATGAGTACCTTTGTTATGCAGTACAAAACCATCTGGTTGTTCCACAAAGACCTCATCTTCAATCTTTCCATTCAAGAATGTTGTTTTTACATCCATCTGATGTAGCTTCCAACCAAGAATGGGAGCTAAAGCAATAATAGTTCGAATGGAGGTATACCTAGCTACAGGAGAAAAAGTCTATTTGTAGTCGATTCCTTCTTTCTGAGTGAAGCCTCTGGCTACAAATATTTCTTTGAACTTTTCCACACTTCCATCAGCTGCATGCTTGATCTTATAGATCCATTTGGAAGAAACCATTGATTTGCCTTTTGGCCTCGGCACAATGTCCCAAACATTGTTCTTTATAATAGACCTGTATTCCTCAAGCATGGCATCCTTCCATACTTGTAATTTTTCTGCTTCTTCAAATGAAGAAGGTTCGACATCACTAATGTTTCTCATCAGTGCAACATAACCTCCAAACCTATGAGGCATCTTCCTTTCCCTGAAAGTTCCTTTGGGAGAAACTATCCTTTCTGCTTCCTGCACTATTTCTTTAAGCCTCCCTGTCTTCCTTTTGGATGGAGGTTCTTCAATAGTTCTTTCTAACACTTCAGCAGGTTCTAGGGGCTCATTACTTGGCCCTTCACGAGGTTCCTACCTCTGATCATTTGACTCTTCATTTTCAGAAGAGGGTGAAGTTGGTTGAACTGCTTCTGATTCATGCTGTAGCTCTTTGGATTTCTTAAATGCAAATTCCTCATGGAAAGTCGCATCTCTTCTTACCTCTATTTTCCTCTAACCTAGTACATACATCTTGTAAGCCTTGGAGTTCTCATTGTACCCCACAAAAACCCCTTTCTTTCCTGAGGGTTCCATCTTTGTCCTCTTTTCCTTAGGGACATGAATATACACAGGACACACAAATATCCTTAGATGCCTTAATTCAGGTTTGATCCCTGAGAATACCTCTTCAGGAGTCTTATCCTTCAAGATATCATGTGCACACCTATTCTGAATATACACGACAGTGGAGGTAGCTTCTGCCCATAAAGAATTTGGAAAATCCTGGTCAAACATCATTGCTTTCACTGCCTCACAAATTGTCCTATTTTTCCTCTCAACAACTCCATTTTGCAGAGGGTTATATGGCATAGTCAATTGTCTCTTGATTCCTGCTGACTTGTAGAAATCCTCAAACTGAAGAGATTCAAAATCTCCTGCATTTTCTGTTCTAAGGATTCTGATGTGTTTCCCTGTCTTCTTTTCAATAAGGGATTTATACTCTTTGAATCTATCAAATGTGTCACTTTTAGCTTTAAGAAAATATATCCAACATTTTCTTGACTAATCATCAATACAAATGACATAATACAAACAACCACTAAGTGAGGGAGATGACATGGGACCACATACATTAGAATGAACAAGATCTAAGATGCCATGAGCTCTGTTGTCAATACTAGAAAATGCTTTCTTGCATGCATCCCTTACAAATTTCATTTTTACTAAGAGAAATAGAGGACATGCCACATACCATGTTCTGTAGATCTGGAAGATCTTTGTAATGAATATGTCCAAGTATTATGTGCCACAACTCGTTGGAGCTATTCGCATCATGAGCCAATGCCTGAACTGACTTTCCTGACACGACGTACAATCCTCCACTACGAGTTCTAATGGGTTCTGCTATACTTGAGTGGCTATCTTTAGCCCATAGTAGTGCCTTCATGTCCTTGAACATCACCCAATATCCCTTGTCCTCAAGGTTTGCAACTGATAGTAGACTCTTCTTGAGCCCTAGAACATATAATACTTCATCAACATGAAGTCTAGCCCCAGATTCCAATCTGAAGGAGATAGAGCCTACTCCCTCTATCTTGTAAAATTTTTCATCCCCAAGCTCAACCTGCTCTACAAATGATTTTGTCTTGAAATCTAAGAGGATCTCTTTGTACCCTGTCATGTGCTTTGATGCACCACTGTCTACTAACCAATTTTTCGGTCCCATGAAAACTGAACTGGATAAGGCAGAAACCAAGTAATATTATTTTCTATTTTCGTTATCATTAAAAGGACTTTTCTTATTTCTTTTGGATTCATCATCCTTAGTAGTTGAGGCATGATGTTTCCCTTTCCTTGGATATTTCCTTCTAAACCAACAATCTTTAGCAAAATGACCCAACCTATTACAACTAAAGCATTTAATCTTATATGTATCAATATTCTTTCCTTTGAATGTAGCTTTGGTGTTTGGCTGCCTCTGAGAGCCTTTCTGGAATTTTCCTTTCTTCTTTCCCTTGAATCTTGCTGCTAAAGCTGAGTGCTCTTCTTTCGTTGGCTCGCTCCTAGTAGTTGTGCGACTCTCCTCTTGGAGGAAATCATGCCATAACCTCTCATACGTGGGCTTAATCTCTCTCCCACTTACACTGGATAAGAAGGTCTCACATGAAGAAGGAAGACCATAAAAAATGACCTGCACTAAATCATCATTTTCCACCGTCACCCCTGTGACCAAAAGTTGATCTCTGATCTGGGCTATCCTAGAACAGAAATATGCCACTGATTCACCTTTATCCATATTCAAATACTTAAGCTTTTGCTTAAGTGTCCTCTTCTGACTTGGAGTATGTTTCTGATACAGATTCACCAAGGTATCCATACAGTCCTTGGCAGTCATTAACGAAGTCATTGAAAGCATTATATTGTCTTTGACTGAGTCAAAGATGATTCGCTTGGCCTTTACTTGAATCTTCCTGAAGGCCGCTCTTCCTGCATTATTCGTGGGTTCCTCCACCACTGTGATAACATACTTCTCAAGATCATGGTCCTACAAGATATTTGTTATCCATATCTTCCACACATTGAAGTTGGTAGTTCCTTCGAGCCTATCCTCAGCCCTGACTGAAATGGAGGATGCCATGGACTTCATACTGGAAACTTAATCAAGCTAGCTTGGATCTATGTGTACCTACTTCTGCACTTCAACATGTTTAACACACCCTATGCTCTGTGTAACACACCCTAGAGTAAGCTTGACATACATTGTAATGTTAAGTATAAATTAACCATGATTGGACAACATGGAAAAAATACAAACCCTAAGAAATCAATTGTTCTATGCATATGAAAACCACCAAAATAAATTGTTCTATGAATATGAAAACCACTTAAACAATTATTCATCCAAAATAACCATTTTCTTTTGAAATCCAAGTTATCAAGTTCAATGCAGAAGAAAACTCATTGCTTAGAGCATTACATCATCGACGAGCCGAATTTTGAGTGGAAAAAATTCCAAAGCAATGTCGAGGACAATATAACTAAGATGACATGATTTTAAATGAGCATGTAGTGGAAACAATGACCATATAGTGACATAATGATTTAACTAAGCACACACACTATAATTCAATTTAGAACATGTAATGAAATGAAAAGGCTAATAATGGATTAAGACCTTCAACTATAGTTTTACAATGAACTAAGAACATTATGGGAAAACAATGTCATCAAATTGGGGTATTAATCTTAGATAAGTTGTAGATAAAAAGTTAGTAACCTGCCTATATGGAACCAAGGCTCTTTAAAATCAACACAAAATAAATCAATGATACTAATGAAAATTAAAGGGTACATGCAAGGTGAAAAGCAAATGAGTAGCATTTAAGGAGCATATATTAGGTATTTAAAGATTCGTCAAGATATGTGTTATCACATATAGTTGTCAAGGGAAGCAGGTCATCTGAGTTCATGGTCTACATAGGAAGCATCCAAGTGCAACATGCAGAGCAACTCATTTTGGGCTTAAAATACAACTAGCGGGATCAGTTTTCAATGACGGAAGTCCCCTATGAAGTTCAGATCGGCGGTTCGCAAGAATCAGGGGTTCCAAATATTGTTAAAGATTTTTTTTCAAAGAGCCAAAGTCTCGAAGTGGCCAAAGGCCTAAAGTGAATCTGAGTCATTGATCAACAATAGCCACGTGTCGTCAGATCCATAACTTCGGGTAAAAGAAGATGAAGGTGAGAAAGGTTGGTGAAACCTCGTCTCACCACTTAAATGGAAAGCTAGGTTAGATTGTTAGCAAGTGGGTTCTTCTACAGGTTCCTACTGAAACATGTTTACGTCTAGCAGAAGCTCGTGTTTGACAGAAGACCGCATGCGCAATCTGCCAGAGATCATGTGAACATAAAGCCTTGAATGCAAAGACTCGAGCACATCTTTGTTGTTAGTGGCGAATTATTCTAAGTATATAGGAGTCATTTTGATATTTTGTAATGGTCGATGGTTGAGCTAAGCTTCTACATTGTAAAGTTTTTATAAAGCACTCTAGTTATCTAGTTATGTAATTCGATCTGAGATTTCTTGTTTGATGAAAGTTAGCTTCATGTTTCCATGCTTTATTGTGTTTGATACTAAATGTTCATGATTGAATGATTCACATGAATTTTTATGACTGTGTTGTAATGAATGTTGGATTATAACATGGTTATAGTGTTTTCAGTCTCCTGAACTCCGAATCCAATAGGATCTCGTTTTCTGAGTTTTTCCTCTTTAGGATGCTGGAAGACCTATTGTCCAGAGCAGACCTTTTCATTTTATCCTCACTTTCTTCCTCCTTCTCACCCTTACTACAACTTACTAACTAAAATCGAATCAAGACCTCATTTGCGTGTGCATGTTGGTCCAACTTTCTGAGTTAAAACGATATTATCCCAAGTTTGTGCCCATTCGACCCCCTTTAAAATTATTCATTGTGACATACAAAATAATGGGTACTAGGCTTACCTCTACCGCAATCTAGAGGTGACTTCTGGTGCTAACAATATGTTTATGGTTTTGAAACATCCAACATTTCGAGTGGACACTCCACCCATAACTAGGGACATGAAAGCACATATGGTTGAAAGGAGTGCTAAGTTCCATATTTATAAATAAGCAGAGCCGATGACCATTGAGGGAAAGGGAGCAGGCAAAATAAATAATAATAGGAAATAATCGTTGAGATGAAGAATATTAACTAATTGTGATGGGAGAGTAACTTAAAAAGAGTGGTCAAATTAGGGGAAATAATAATGGGGGAAATATTTGAAATATCCATTGAGTTAAATGTTAGGGTAGGAAATTAGGAAGATTAAATTTTTTTAATTAATATCATGATTTGCATGAATTAGAGTGAGAAAATAAGATAGGTAAAAAATATAGAAATTATTAAAAAGTAAATTCTTGGGGAGAGTCGATGAAGTGAATAAATGCAATGGGTGGAAACCAGGAGGATATTAAAAATGTGAAGGCATCAGACAGTTAGAGCAGGAAATAAATTAGTGGTGAAAAAATGATAATAATGAAGGATTAAAATTGGAATAGTCCAAGCAAATAATCATAATTAGATCACGGAAGGAAATTAGAAGGAAGTATTTAGGATTTGCAGAAAGTGAGAAAATAAGATAGAAGAAAATTCATTAGAAACAAAGGGAAAAACCCTTAAATAAATGAAACCATGGGAAACTATTTAAAATGATAATTTGATTAGGGGATTATATTATAAAGAAGAATATAATAAATAAGAAAAATGTGTTCCCTAAAATAGAGAAAGAAAAGTAGGTTAAAAGTCAAAGGAAGTGGATAGATTAAGCAGAGATGAGTAGAGCCATGAAGTTGGGACTGGAGGAGGGAGGGAGAAGGAGAAGAAGAGAGGTGGAAGGAAGAGAAGGATCAGGATTTAAAAACGAGGATGTCTAATGGTCAAGGTGATGTATGGTGGGCTTCCAGGATTGGCTCAGCTTGTAGTCGTCTTCCCGAATGAAGTTGTTAGGATGTTTTTTTATTTCAAGGGCTTTACGAATGAGACGAGAAGAGTAAAGGGGGGAAGAGGCTAGAATTTTGGTTTGGTAAAAGAATAAAATGTTCTTAGAGTGGTTTGGTCATAACTCTAAGAACCTTATCTGCCTTGTGTGCGATTTGGAATGAGACGTCAAAATTCATCCCAGATATATTTCTCGATAACAAGATGAACAATTTGGAGTACATAGGACAAATCTTCAAGCTAATATTGTTCGGAGCAAGAAGGATAATGTGTGGGGGGATTTTGTTGGTGATTCAGATGATTCATATGGTATTACCTTTGTTCATCCATTTATTCCACTGGGAACCTCCCAAGGGCATGAGTGCATAACAAGTGGACATGACCGAGAAGTTTGAAATTACTATGTCGATGGTGGTGCCACTAGAAGTTATTCTTGTGCCATGCCTTCCACTGGATGTCTATTATAATTGTCTGTATGTTGTGTCCAAGTACTGATGTACACTTTTATTGACTAGACATATCTATATTTTTGTCATGTAATATCAGAAGTTTGTTTGTAGGTTTTTTGGGTCAAGTTACATGCAATAGGAAAAATAAAATCTGATGTCTATTAGAACTATTTGTATGTTGTGTCCAAGTATTGATGTAGACTCTTATGGATCAGACGTATCTGTATTTGTGTTGTGTAATATCAGAAGTTTGTTTGTAGGTTTTTTGGCTCAAGTTACCTGCAATAGGAGAAATAAAATCTGAAGGGACACCTGCCTTTGGCATTGGGTTAATATTAATGTTTTAAAAATCAAATATAATGTTTAGTTATTATTGTGTTAATATCAATGTTTTGAAAATTGACTTGTTGTTGACTAAAAATCAGTTTGTTTTTGAATGGTTGTTATTGACTATGGGCTAATAATTTTTTTTAATTAAATATATAATATAATATATAATTATTTTCAAATATCAACAGGGTAATTGTTGCAGAACGATTCTTAGAAGATGACGATTCAAATTAAGTGGAAAAAGGATAGGGTTCTTGGTCTCAGTCTGCTGGCATAGAATATGTTCGTGGATCTCAAGGATTCAAAGGTTTTCTCTTGGGATCGTTGCAAGGACATGATTCCCATACGAGACATGGTTTTTGTGCATATTTTAGAAGAAAAGGGTTAGTGAAGCAAGGGTGAAGAGGAGGTTTTGGTTTTTGGGATGTAGGAGAAGATCATTGTGATCAATTTCGAGATTGAATATCCTAAAGTTTTTTTTCATTGTGATCGAATGTTTTCTCATTGCTCGAAGCATAGTTCACAATCGAGTTTTCCAAGAGCATGATATTCAAGGTCATCTTCTCTTTTGGCTTACCATTTTCCAGTATTGAAGAATATCAACATAATAATTGTGAAAATAAGGCTGAGGTTTTGGAGAGATTTGATCAACACACTACTTCGATGGACATGATTCAACTCAAGCGATTTTATATCATGGATTCCTACAAGATTGTTGGCATAGGGGTAGACCTAGTGTTCAACGCTTCAACAACGCACCAACAAAACCCTAACTATCGACCCTTTCGACAACACCTGTGAAGAAGGAGAAGTCTCACCTAAGGTAGGGGCAGGGGGGGTTACAGGACTTAGGTGTTTGTAACCAATATGGGACATAGATCTTTGATTATAACACTTCACAAAGTACTTAGAAGATAACATGCATCAACCCATTAGTCTTATTCACATCACAGATCAAACCCTAGTACAGATCGACACAGTAACAATGACAACATACACATCGCACTTAGCATCATAAGTAGATATAGCACATTTAATATATAAATAAATCACTAAGCATTCATGGATCTATCTATCATATATAACAATCAATGCACTAAGGAGATTCACAACATAAACATCATAGCACAAAGAAAACCATCAACACATGATATACGTGGTTCACCCTAGTGTGGGGATACATCCACCAACTTCTTCTGCTTCTTTATTAGGCTTCAATCTCTTACATTCTTCTGCTCCTATGCACTAAGCCACATAGCCAAGCCTCACACAAGATAGGTGATCTACGCACTAAGCACCAGATCCACCTTCCCAAAAACAGGTCGAGGCACAGAGCCAACTCCTCTATCAAGAACATAGCCTTACATACATAGTTTGTGGAACTAAGAAACCCAAAACTACTTGCACTTAGCCTTGCAAGATATCAACCAATGACCCCTTTCTACATTACATTCTTACTTATTTATACTTTTACATTTACAAAAAGGCCTAATCATGGGTAAAACCATGGGCCGACATCCCATAACCCATTACAAAACCTTAAGAACCACATGTTGAGTCCACAAAGCCCACAAAATAAGTGAGATTCGCGATCTCAGCTCCGCCTGGGTGCTCCTTCCTCAATCACTACATCGAAGTCCAAAAAGTGGTCAAACCTGACCAAGATTTCCTCAAAACTTGGTCGAGGGCCAACAGGCCCCCAACACTCACCTGTGACTCGTCCTGATTCACTCATATCTGGGTAGCATTGCTTCGAAGGCCTCGAGCTTAGCTCGAGCTGCCTCAACTTGCTGCTTTGCCTGAGCCTCCTGCTCAATGAACTCTTAGATTATCTTCTCTGTAACAAACCCTTCCAGGTGTTGTTCCTCTATCGCAACCACTTGGTCCAGTTGCGAACCTTGTCCTTCGATCTCTTCAAACACTGCCCAGGCTTCCTCCTGCACTGGTTGTAGCCTCTGTGTGACTTCCATTACTCTTCCCTGGATGGTAGTAATCTTCTATTGGGATGTTCGTTGTTATTTTGATCTCTTCATTCTCTCGACTGTAGTGAGTGACTTCATCTATTCTTGAACTTTCAATGCCTGCTTCTGTGCCTTCTATAGCTACGCTTCCAACTTCCTAAGCTCTGGATATTCCATGAGGTGTTCGTAGGTCTGTGTGCTTTTGTCTCTCAGCTTCTTACATTCTAAGGTGAGGGAAATGATTCTTTTGACTACACTCTTAGCTACTTCCTCCCTCTAGTCTTGCAATTCCTATGAAGTTCTTGGTACTTCTTGGATCTCCAACTCCGTTACCCTTTCTTGAAGCTATTGGATGGCCTCAGCGAGCTTCATCACTTGAATCTCGACTGCCTCATGTTCCTCCTATGCCAAGCCTGACACAGAGCGAAGTGATCTTCTCACCACTTCTTTGAATGCAATCTTCTCTATGAGAAGGTGGTCCTTTTCCCTTTGTATCTTCGCTTTGTCTTCCTCTAGCATCATCCAGAACTCATCTTTCTCATTTTCATAAGCGGTTACACAATACTGCACAACTCATAATTGCTCCAAGATCTCTTATTTTTCTTGTTTCAAGGCTTCTATAAACTTCTCCTTCTCTTCTTGGATTCACTGGAGTCAAGCCTCTGTTGCATCTGCAAGTCTTTGAAGTTGGGTTGGTTCATCCCCCAACTTTGCAGTCTCTAACGAGGAAGGCGCAGTAGGGACTGTGAAGACCGATCAAATATCTTCTTTTACTTCTCTCAATTCCTTTTCTAACCTACCATATAGTTCATTGTTATTCATTCCATATCTCTACAAGAGACCTTGGATGCATCCTTCATCGCTCCATGGACTAGACTGATATCATCTTCTGTGAGTGTAGACTCTAGCTGGGGCTCACTGGCGTGGGTTTTCTTTTTTGCCGAGGGTTTCTACGGAGAAACCTTCCTCTTCTTCGGTGTTTCTACCTCGGTATGGATATCCTTTGGAGGTGTAGCTTCACCTTCTCCTTTCTTTTCTCCTTCATCCCATCCTCCATGTCCATCTACTTCGTCTCCTCCTCCTCCTAGGGGGCCAAATTCATTTCCTTCAGAGGCATTGTCTTCCTCATCAGTCTCTACATCTTGGACTTCCTCCTTTTTCTTCTTCTTCTTCATGTTGGTCTGTCCAACATGCTTGACCTGGGTGACCAAGGGGCTTCCTATAATGTCAGCATCAGAGAGCTCTACATCTGCAACGGGTACAAGGAACTCCTCCATCCATTCCTTGGTGATCTGCTCCATTTCTTCGTCGGTCATATTGTAATAAGACTATAATTATTCCTTTCTCTCATCCTTGTGCACAATGATATATATGAAATTTTGATCTGTGCGGAACTTAGAGAGTGGTCTGTACTGGTGCAAGGTGCACGATGTCATGTGTGGGAATGAATTTATGGAAACCTTCAGTTGCTGATAGTAGGCATCGATCATTGCATTCGACTTCCATTGATTCAACATGTCATTCATATACCATAACGTAAAAAATCTAGTTGCCAATGGCTCTTGTTATCACTCCAGGAAACTCTCCTAGGTTGTATCTCAGAGATGCCTGGTAACTTAACTGTTTTTATAATTATTTTCTCAATAATGGGTGTGGGTTTGGATCAAGATGAATATCTAAATCACTGGATTGGATCTTCAAGACAGTCTAGTTATATTCACACAGTACAAGGCCTTCAAGAGCAATTATCAGATAGGTTTGTAGATCAAATAGATAAGAAATCAATCAATTAACCAGAACATACATAAACCATATATATGATGGGTCAACAAACTAGAAATGTATGCTTATGATTCTTGTTTAATAATCAAAGGTAAGATGACAGTCACCATAGGACATTTAAACAAAGACAAAGAAATGATTTCAACTCATAGGCATAGAATAGAAATGAAAAGAGAGTCTGACAATAACAATGACAGAATCTTGCAGGCTGAATATATTAAAGAAAATGTCTTAATCACAATAAAAATAGAGTCTAGAATTCAAAGTCGAACCCTTTGTTCATCAAATGTTATGAGCTTTATAGCCTTTACAAAAGATTTCTAGATCCAAGAAAACTGGATATGGAAAGTCAAAACAAAAACATGAAAATAGGAAAATATCCTATTTATGTGGTCAACCTTTATATGAATAGTATTCATGTCTTCGATAGCTACAACAGATCTCCATAGACTGTGGGATAAGTCAAGAATTCCACCTTGGAAAACAAGTCATTCTTCTTTCATTAATATGCAACAAAGTTTATCTCTTTTACCTTGCTGGCACCTCCAAAATTGGGACAGCACATTGAAACAAATCCTCTTAATAATAACCTTAACTTATAAATCATCTGCATTCCCTTTAGGATGATAAAACTTGGATATGTGAAAAAACAATGCCATTCTACCCTTCTCTATGCTTTCGGTGGCTAGGAGAGGCAAAATTCGATCCTGTTAGCTACCGAAAGCTCAGCTTTCAGTGGCTAAGAACAGTTGTGAAAGCCCGCCTAAGCCACCGAAATCTCTGTTTTGAAAACTCAAGCTCATTTGTATGTATTCTCTGATAACAAAATAATCAGAAAGCCAATGTGTTCTTTCTTTTCCAAATCTACAATAGTAAGCACTGCTTTGATAGTAATCTTGATTAACATGTGTTTTCGTTGATTCACAATCTTTAGAAGAGAGAGTAGTCATGCATTTTGTTTTTTGTAATGCACACATCCATATGGCATCACCTACAAGAAACTTGTTAATGCATACATTAATGAAACACTCAAAACCTTCAAAGTAGGGCTCACATCATAGTTTCAGCTTTGCATGCAAATGAAGTAATCTCTACAGTTGTGGCTTATAAGAACATTCTTGGATTAAGAAGAGAGGACACAACGCCATAAAAGAAACACCAGACTGAGGATATAGCAAATATTGGTTCATTCAAAAGCCTGACAAGCACTAAACAACTAACATTAATCTTTGACTATAGAATAGGTCCAATAACCAAAGATGGACAAATGGATAATGAGGTCAAGGCCACTTTCATCTGAATAATACCAAGCACCCTACTCAAATCAAATAGTGAGAGTTTGTTTTATAACTTTCATTGCTTATAGTGCACACACTCAGAGGGCATCAACTGATATAATCTCTAGATTTGAGCTCTGTAAGATAACGTCTCGGATCATCCATTTCAACTTTCTCTGTCTTTGGAATTTCCATGTCAACTATTATATAAATAGTACACTCATCAGGTGGATGACAAAGTACTCTAAAAGATTGCAATAGCTTCATGTTGTTCCTGAGGTTTATCTTTTCAATTAGCTCCAGCAGATTGTTTGTGCCATGTAGCTTGCCCTGAACCACTCCTCCTCGTAGCCAAATACCTTTGTTCCTGTCAACAAATGCTACGTTTCTCCATTGGACAACTGCACACACATTCTTTTCCTACAAATCAGGCATTTTGGCAATTGTCTATTTGCATTCAGATATCAAATCCCCCATGCATCCGATGATTTAGATCCTTTGGCTTTGTAGCTTGGCATGTTGATGTGAAATAACAAACATTGACACCTATACAATCTTGCAAACTGATAACCGGGCTCTGTGATGAGTTTTGGTAAGAGGGAGCCATCGATCTACCAATAGCGAGCTTGCAAACCATGCAGCTATCACTCATTCAAAAACTCAACAATCTGGCATCGACTTGCTTCAATTTTGGCTTTCCGCGCCATATGACTTAATAAAAAGGAGATCTGCAAATACTGGATATCAAAAATTGTTGATTGGCATGAAAAGAAAACTTTTAAACACCTGTGCACTCTTAGGTGCTATTGCTTTGACATCTACAACAATTGTGAAGTGAAGACTGGATTCTTTGATGAGTTGTAGCAAGAGAAAAATCCATCTCGCGAGCTTCTTTTTCATATGACTTAGGTTTAACGCTTTGGGCACTGCCTCCTCTTCAACAACTGCCAACACTTGTGATATAATCGATAAGATGTGATGAGAGGTAAGAAGCTCAACTATCAAGGTTGAGCTTTGTAGCTTGATTTGTGTGGATGGGATTTTGGCATATGATTCGTGGCTAGCATGAAGAGTTTTTTAAACCCCATCTCTAACATGCATTGAATTTTAAAACCTTTGACCTTTTCATTCATCGGTGATTATATTGCATATCTGATAATGCAGGTGATGGAATCCAGCTAACTCTTAAGTGGTAAATAAAAGTTGTGTGGCATGTGAACGCGAGCTTTTGGCTTGGGCCTTGTGTGTTGACTTGTAACTTGAATCAGGGCTTATAAGTTAAGCTTAACTCTGTGCTTTCTATGCAAATTGGAAGTTTGACTTGACCTATCGATTTGGTAATGTAGACTGGGACTGTGTGTTAACTCCTGGCTTGAACCTTATTGTTGACTTGTTTCTTAGTTTATAAATGACTTGTGGCTTTGAATTTGAATGTGCAGCTAGCATGTGAGACAATAATAATATGACTTGGAATATGGCATATTAAATGGTTTAGTAAATAAGCTAATTCATGGGATATCTTTTTAAAAACAAACCATCAACACCGATAGGCTTAGACTTGTGATTTGAGATTAGAGATTCTAGAGTTAGGAGAGTGACTAGATGCAATAGATTAGGGCTAACAATTTTATTCGTATTGTAGGTCAAGAGGGGAAAATTTAAGGATGTTTGGAAAAAGAAATCATCGGAAAATCCATGAAGAACTTGTAATTCAAGACATTGGCCACAAAAATAACAAGCAAAAATGAGAGGGATATGAACATGCTTTCAAAAATACCATTATATTTTTTGTCGCTAACAACTTTGATGGTTCAATTCTAGCAAAGTTGCTCACTCAGGAATTTTCCAGATGACAAATGCAATCAACATGAGTAGCCAGCTGAAGTGGAACTCGTATCCTTGAACCTGCGCTTCGCAGCAGTATTTCTCGAGCTCGTTGACGAGGTAACTCACCCAATTCATTTGTATTCCCTCCATGCATTTCCCTACGAGGTCCACCACGAACTCAGTGACCTATGTGGGGTGGTTCTTTTGGACGATCTTTCCATCTATGAGTTGGCAAGCCAGGTGCACTGACCATCGTGGATAGAGGCTACTTTGTAGCCTCACTTTCCCCTCTCAACTTCGTCATATGCCTCTTTTATGCATTGTTCCAGGGAGTGGTCCGAGCCCTTCCCTAGGTAGAACTACTGAGGGTCGGGTCCCTGCATGCTCAATCCTGTGATCAGGTGGATCAACACCGGATCCACAGTAATCCGCCTGTCGAGCCATAAGTATCCACCATGATAGCACAAAAAGAGGATTTTAATGCAAGCGTTAACCTCCTGATGTCGACTAAAATGAGAAATCTTCATCACATTGAGTATAGTGGACTGTGCCAACTCCTTTATCAACGATTGGTCGATGATGTGAGGCTTCTTCCCTGTGGTCTTCATTAAGTATCTATGAGGGGCGAGCATGGCATGGTTTTTTCTCTCTCCAAGGTTAAGGTCAATGTTCTTCAGGGATGGGATCTGTCCCAACTAGATTCCAACTACGTGTATCCCCTTCGGGATGTACGCAGTGATCAAAGTGTACTCGTAGTCTTGGGGGGTGTTGTTGCAGTTAACGACGCCATCCAAAGGCGGGATATAATTAGGTAAGATCGCCGAGATCTGCTTCGCATTAGCCAGATCGTCGCAATGCTTACTTCGCTTCTCAGTTGCGAGGTTAGTATGGACCGAATGTCGTGCAGTTGAAGGGGAAGCCTGCAGTCCCCTAGTTGACGATGCCTGATCGCCTTCAGACATAGATCTGTTAGCCATAAAATTCTTAAGGACCTCTTCGACGGACTTCTCTAACTCATTATGTTCACCTGACATTCTCACTTTTAAACAGATAAGTCAGGGTAAACAAGAAAATGGCGATTTCTAGGTTATGGAATCACAAGTAGACACACAATCAATTCTCTGTTAGCAATGTTAATCAAGGATGGTGAAAAGTGGTCCTGGCGCAGCGACCAAGGAGTTAAATAAGAGAGCGTCATAACAGATTCTTCCAACGGGCAGGACTTCTTCCATCAATGTGAATTTTTCCATTATGGCACGGTCTCAATGTCCCAAACACAGTCTATTCGCCGATAAATGTGTTTCCTAGCCATTCTAGATCATTGTTCTAATAGTCAGGGTGCCTCCAATGGTCATATAGCTTTGTCGAGGTGAAGTCCCATTTTACGCGGTCATGCTATTCCGGTGAGGTTCAGAGCCTGCAACCTTGCCTCTTGCGAAGTCTTCTCTGTAACATCCCATAGATTTTCTAACTTGGATTTCTTCTTACTAAGATTCCTTGCCTTCTTTCCCGTGATCTGAGTCTCTCTAATTGTTTCTAGATTTCCATTCTTAATCTTAGTTTCTCCTAACGTAGTGACTTTGCAGTGCTGATGTACTTCCAATGGGTTCAAAATTAATATCCTTCCCCTTACCACTTCTTGGGTGGATTTACTTTCTTCTTGCATGGATAGGTCCCTTAATTCTTCTTGCGCCCCTCCAGTTTTGACAACTAATTCTCTTACTTTCTACTGCTTCAACTTAACTTCTCATTCTTCTATCAGTCGGTCTATTTTCCTAGCTATGAAATCCCTTAGTTCTTGCTTTTTTCTTTTCTGTAGCTTCTTCCTCTACTTTTCTTCTGATCCGATCCTTATCAATCCAAGTCTTTCTTAAAAAAAGAGGGAAAGACGTGTTGTTCTCAAAAAACTTAATGACTTCAAATTCCTCTTCACTCGATGTTCCATGAATAATAACATGTACATTAGTAATTCTTCCACATAAGGTTATCATCTTTCCTTTGAATAAACCTATTCTTCCCAATGAGGATACTATAGTAGGCTTTCCCAAAATTTCCCAAGTGCTTTCTGTCATAATATTCACTTGTGTTTCCTCATCCAAAACATAGTCTATGTCGAAGTCTCCTATCATTGTACCTATGCGTTGTTTTTCTTTCATGATCTCTAGTAAACTGACATCTTTGTGATCATTCATTGCTTCTTTTAACTGTACAAATCTAGTCTAAACTTACTCTAATCCTTTTTCTTTCTGATCTTCTAATATGCTTTTATTCACTTGACTCATGTTCATTTGTTCAACTTTAGCAATCATCCTTGGGAAATCCTCAACCTCATGACCAACAATTTTACAAGAAAGACAAATAGGACCTGTACCAGGGCATTCCTTAGCAAGATGTCCTGGTCTTCTGCAGTTATAACATAGTGTCAATCCTCTCTTTCTCTTGTATGTTCCCCAACTTCTCCTGTACTGTGCACTAGGATCACAGGGTTGGACCTGCAATCGACAAAAATTCTTTCTAGGTTCCTTCATCTACTTAGTCTAAAAATTATTTCTATGCATAGGAATACCATATCTTTCTTCATTTCTATTAGCCTTACTTAGATCAAATATTTCTTCCTGCTGCGCCCTAGCTTTCAGACTAGGACATAATCTATTAAACATACCTAAATTCATGCTTTCGAAATAAAAACTTTCACTTATCTTACTCTGATCAAAGTACAAAGATTTACCTCTTTTAATATCTTACCTTAGATCAGGTTTCTTTCTTAGCACAGAGCTTCACAAGTCAAGTAGAATACTGCACACTACAACAACATATCTACGTACATAACTTCTCTTTTCTTTACTTCAGTTCCCAACAATCACAGTTTCAAGTCCCGACAATGGAACCATTTTTTGGCACAGGGGTAGACCCAGGGTTCAACGCTTAAACAATGCACCAAAAAAACCCTAACTATCGACCCTTTCGGCAACACCTATGAAGCAGGTGAAATCTCACCCAAGGTAGGGGCAGGGGGGATTACAGGACTCAAGTGTTTGTAACGAAGCTGGGACACAGATATGTGATTATAACACTTCACAAATTACTTAGAAGATAACATGAATCAACCCATTAGTCTTATTCACATCACATATCAAACCCTAAGTACATATCGACATAGTAACAATGACAACATAAACATCACACTTAACATCATAAGTAGATCTAGCACATTCAATATATAAATAAAGCACTAAGCATTCATGGATCTATCTATCATATATAACAATCAATGAACTAAGCATATTCACAACATAAACATCATAGCACAAAGAAAACCATCAACACATGATATACGTGGTTCACCCCAATGTGGGGCTACACCCACTAACTGCTTCTGCTTCTTTCTTAGGCTGCAATCTCTTACATTTTTCCGCTCCTGTGCACTAAGCCACAGAGCCAAGCCTCGCGCCAGACAGGTGACCTGCGCACTAACAGCTAGATCCACCTTCCCAAAATCAGATCAAGGCACATAGCCAACTCCTCTATCGAGCACAAAGCCTTACATACATAGTCTGTTGCACTAAGCAACCCGAAACTAATTTCACTTAGCCTTGCAAGCTATCGACCAATGACCCCTTTCTACATTACATTCTTACTTATTTATACTTTTATATTTACAAAAAGGCCTAATCATGGGTAAACCCATGGGCTGACATCCCATAACCCATTACAAAACCCTAAGAACCCCATGATGGGTCCACAAAGCCCACAAAATAAGTGAGATCCATGATCTCATCCCCACCCAAGTGCTCCTTCCTTGATCACTGCGTCGAAGTCCAAAAAGTGGTCAAACTTGACCAAGATTTCCTCAAAAATTGGTTGAGGGCCAACAAGGATATACTTAATACGACATCTAGGGTATTTAGCAGAATCATGTGTGTTCTTGAAGTGCTCAATTCAATGAATATTCCTCTTTGTGGGTGTTAAGTATTAGTTTATGTGTGCAAGGATGTTTTCAATTAGACTTGCAATATAGAATGCATTGGCCAATGATTATATTTTGGAGTTTTTCCACCACTGGAGCAATGCTTTGCTCACCCCAAAGGATATCTCTTTCCTCTCAAGGACCATAATGAGGTGATTAAATCCTATGCCTCATCATGGCTTTTCGGGGCTCTTGATAAATCTATAGTTGGTATGGTTGGTATTTTCACATTGGCATCACACAATGTTGTGTTCCGTATTTTCCGAGGAGATGAGCTCTTCATGAGTAAAAATGTAACCATGCTTTTTATACTCGATTCTTCTTGGAATCCAAACCATCCAGGGAAAATGTATAATTGTTTTAGTAAAATGATTTGGATTGTTTTCAAGAGAAAATAAATTTCATAAGTGAGCCTAAAATTAATTTTTTTATTTTTAGTTAATGTTGTCCACACAATGGAAGAACTCGAGACAACTACAAGCCACCTAAAAGGGTCATGGCCCATTCTCACATTTTTCATCATATCTTAATTTCAACATTTGTGGCAACTATTGAAAAGGATTATAAATTAAATTTCTACATGTGTTCCACATTAGGGACTAAATCGATCAAGATGATTCTTATATAGATCTCCATGCTAGTTTATCAGAGATGGCTCTTTTAAGGCTATGCAAGTGTATATTTATCATTGTGGTGATGAGGATCTATTTTTGTAAAACGTAGAAAGAATAAGAAGTGGCATTTAGTCCAAAGATTAAGCATTAATTTGTAAAGTTCATAAGGAGAATGTAGAGAGAATAAACATGGCCATCCAAGTCCTAGGGAAAGGTAGAACAACACATATTGTAACAAGCCTGCCTATTTTCTTGGGAACCAATTTCAATAGATGCTTGATCTTTTAATTATCTTCAACCACATAAAAGCCAAGGGATCCTTTAATTTATTTTTAGAATCTAATTGCACAAAAAGAGGGAAAATCCCAACATTCAAGAAAGGGATAAAAATGTAGCAAAGGGTTGGAATTTTAGTATCCTGGAGGTTGAAGCTTCACCAAAGCCTAATAGGCCATTGTATTTATTGAAAACCCATGAGCCTAACTAAAGGATTTGCTACATCTTGTTTTGAATCTGTCCTCTTTAGTTTATTGTCTTTCTCTTTCTCTTTCATAACTCTTTTTCTTCTAGCTCAAATGTGTAGTCTATTGGAATTGTTTTATGTTAAAAATTAATGGATAAGTTGGGTATAGCTATCAGCTATACCCAACTTATCCATTAATTGTTAACATAAAACACTACCAATAGACTACCCTTGTTTGGCTCTATTTACCCCTATCCCTGTTTCTAATGAAATTGAATCTCTTATCTCCCCTAGGGCACTTAGAGCACAGAGGCCCAAGTCGGGCACTTTGATATGATAATTTTCTCATACAACCTGACAGGGGTCGGGGGTGCCATAAAACTGTATAACCTCAGAAGGACTAAATTGATCAAGATGATTCTTATATAGATCTCCATGCTAGTTTATCGGAGATGGCTCTTTCAAGGCTCTGCATGTGTGTCTTTATCATTGTGGTGATGAGGATCTATTTCTATAAAACATAGAAAGAATAACAAGTGGAATTTAGGCCAAATATTAAGCATTAATTTGTAAAGTTCGTAAGGAGAATGTAGAGAGCATAAAAAGGGCTACCCAATTCCTGGGGAAAGGTAGAACAACAGACAGTGTAACAAGCTTGCCTATTTTCTTGGGAATCAATTTCACTAGATGCTTGATCTTTTAATTATCTTCAACAACCTAAAAACTAGGGGATCCTTCAATTTTTTTTAAGAATCTAATTGCACAAAAAGAGGCAAAATCCTAGCATTCAAGAAAAGGATAAAAAGGCATCAAAGGGGACTTTCAAAGGGTTGGAATTTTAGTATCCTAGCGGTTGAAGCTTCACCAAAGCCCAATAGGCCATTGTATTTATTGAAATCCCATGAGCCTAACTAAATGATGTGATACTCCTTTTGCAAAATCTGTCCTCTTTAGTTTATTGTCTTTCTCTTTCTCTTTCATAGATCTTTTTCTTCTAGCTCAAATGTGTAGTCTATTGGTAGTGTTTTATGTTAGCAATTAATGGATAAGTTGGGTATAGCTTGACGGCTATACCTAACTTATCCACTAATTTTTAACATAAAACAACTATACCCAACTTATCCATTAATTGTTAACATAAAACAATGCCAATAGGATACCCATGTTTGGCTCCATTTACCCCTACCCATGCTTCTAATCAAATTGAATCTCCTATCTCCCCTAGGGCACTTAGAGCACAGAGGCCCGAGTCGAGAACTTTGTAATGATGATTCTCTCATACAACCTGAGAGGGGTTGGGGGTGCCCCAAAACTGTATAACCTTAGAAGGTTAATATAGACTGTTATCCCTCATATAATCTTTTCCCAAGAAACTATGGTAGATAGTGATAAAGCGAATTACTTCTTTTTAAAATGTTGTCCAAAATGGAACTGTGTAGCTGTAGATGCTAATGGACTCTTTGGTGGACTAATTTCTAGATGGAATCCATTGAAGGTTGATTTAAAAGCGCTTCATATTGCTTCTATAATATTAGTAGAAGGTCGTTTGATAAACATATCTATTTCTATCAAATTGTTGAATGTTTATGGTCCATACAAGGATAGACCCGTTTTCTGGAAACCACTGGTTGATAGTGGGTTGCTTAATGACATAAATCTTATCATCAGAGGAGATTTGAATTTGATTTTATCTTCAAAATAAATACGGGGGGGGGAGCTAGGTTAGATACACTAGTTGATTAAGTCTCGTCTTTGTTTCAACAAGCAGGTCTTGTTGATATAGCTCCTAGAATGATTTCCCTGACTTGGAGAAATGGACGCATTAGATCAGATGGCATCTCAAAAATTATAGATCATTTTCTTATGAATGAAATCCTATTGGGTAATTTGAGCAGGTGCAGGTCTTGGGTTGAAAATTCCCTCCTCACACATTGCAATCCAATATGCCTCCAATTTGATACTCTAAGAGAATCCATCTAGTATCCATTCAAATTTAACCATACATGGATTAAGGAATTAGAATTCATACTATTGGTCCACAAAACTTGGAAGTCCATGGCTTCATGGAAAGACTCCTCTGCTATGTCCTTGTTCATATCAAAGTTAAAATTTTTGAAAGAGACAATGATTGCATAGGAGAAGGAGAAAATGAAGTCTCTTCATTTAGAGCTCCAAGATATAGAATTGAAGTTGACTGAAGCTTAATACCGATGCCCATCTCAATTTTTCACCTTTGCAGAAAAGAAAAAGATAAAGGCTCTTGAACGAAGGAAAGAGAACATCTTAAAACATGAAGAGGAAACATGGAACCTGAAGAGCAGGGCCATATGGTTAAATAGTGGAGATAAAAACACAATTTTTTTTCACAATTTTGTTGAGTTCCGGAAAAACCAAAAAACTATCTGGAATATCAAAGATATTGAAGGAAACTTACAGTCCTCTCAGGTTGGCATTGAAAACAATTCCTTCAACTTCTTTAAGGCGCTCTATTTAGCAACGACAAATGAAGATACTCTCTCACAATTGCAAGTTATTAGAGAAATTCCTAGATTTTCTTTCAGATGAAGACAACTTTGAAATATGTATAAAAGTCACGCTTAAAGAGATAGAGCAGGTGGTTGAGTCAATGCCTAAGGAAAAGAGTCTTGGGCCTGATGGGTGGACCTAAGATATTTTTCAACACTTCTTTGACATAATGGGTCCATAATTACTTGTTGCAATCAAGGAGTCAATAATAATAGGGAAAGTAAGTGGAGCTTTGAACGCCACCTTTGTGGCTCTCATTTCGAAGGAATCCAAGCTAGTTTCTTTCAATGAGTATAGACCTATTTCACTTTAGAATTTTGCTTACAAAGTTATCACAAAGTTGATAGCCTTCAGAATAAAAGACAAACTGGCTTTATGTATTTCTGACGAACAATTCAGATTTTTGAAAGACATGCTTATTTTTTATGCAATAGGACCGGCACAAGAATGTATGCATTCTTGCAAATCAAAGAAATTCTCTTCAATATTTCTAAAATTGGATTGAAGGAAATCTTATGATAAGGTTAGTTGGACCTTCTTAAGGATGTTGTTGATTCAAATAGGCTTGAAGTGGGAGGAGACTCAATGGATAATGGGATGTGTATCCAGTGCAAACTTTGCTTGTTTAATAAATGTCACTCCAACATAATTTTTCAAGAGCTATAGAGGCCTTAGACAAGGCTTCCGATTGTCCCCTCTATTATTCCTTTTAGTGATAGAAGGTCTTAGAAGGCTCCTATCTAAGGCATGATCGGAGGGAAAATTTTCTTGTATTAAAGTGGATAGAGGTGCATCCATAACTCATTTACTATTCATTGATGATGTTCTGATTCTATGAATTGGCTCTTTGGAGGAGTGGTCAAAATTCAAAAATCGTCTTGACCTCTTCTACCAATCATCTGGAATGGAGGTAAATTGTTACAAATCTTGTTTCTTATTTCAAAACTATGATGATGGCCTGTTATCTAGAAATGAGAATATTTTTAAGTTTCCCTTAGATCCTATCGAAAAAGGAATGAGATATCTTGGTTTTCATTTAAATCAAAATTATTACAGATCCTTTGATTGGTTTTGGATTCTATAGAAGATAGAAAAAAGAATTGGGCACTGGTCTCTATATTGGATTTCTATAGGTGGAAGATTGGTGCTTGTTCAATCAGTCCTTCAAAATTTGTCGGTATATTGACTAACTTTATCTAAGGTGCCTGCATGCATAAAGTCTAAAATTCAAAGCATTTTCTCAAGATTTCTTTGGAAAGGGGCCATAAAGTCATCTGGCTTCCACCTTCCTAGTTGGGATATTATTACAAAACCAAAATCGCTTGGAGGATGGGGTATCCAAAATATTACTTGGTTTTCCCTATCTCTGGCTGCAAAATCATTATGGAGGGATCTGTTTGGTACAGTATTATGGAGCAAATTTACTGCCAATAAATATTTGAAAGGAGTGAATTCCATTTGTTGGATGCGTTCCAGAAATTTCAAGTTCCCCATTGCCTTGAAATTCTGGGAAAAATTTACTTTGTTCTCTTCCTTTATTAATGAATGGGATTGTGTCGACTGTAGGCAATAGAGTAAGGGTGCTTATAGGAAAATATCCATTTGTGGGGGGAGACTCATTTTATAAATTGTCAGATTCGCTTATACGTATGCTTCATTCCCTCAATGTATAAGCACCTTAGGAAAGAATCTAGACTAGAGATAATTTCAGAAAAAGAGGAGGTATTGGTCCCTCTGTCTGTACACTGTTCTTAAAGGATGAGGAATCTACACAGCATTTGATGGTGGACTGTGAGGTCTCTCAATTGATCTGGCATGAAGTTTGCATTCAACTCAAAATACAGTTTTCATGGAATGTTTTGTCTTTAAATGAACTTCTGAAATCTTGTTTTTTTACACATCCAAAGCACAGGTCGGTTCCATTTTATGTGATGTGGGGAATCCGGTGTTATCGCAACAAGATTTTGTTTGAAAAAAGTCCAAGAAATTCTTATATCCTTTGTGATAGAATTGTGATGGCTTTTAGAGAAATACATAGCTATGTTGCATCAAATAAATTTTCTTACATAATGAACCCACTCTACTTTGGAAAGAAGCCTTTAGGCTTCTTCGACGAGGCTACTGTAGGAGGTCAATGTGGTGTGGGTATTGTTATTAAGATTTCCAGTGGTCATTTATTCAAGATTTACATGGTTGTTGGTCCAAGCACTAATATAAGAGCCAAACTTCTTGGTTTATGGGGTTTATTGGTATTTGCACTGTGAATCCATATCTGTGATTTAATGGTTATAGACGATTCAAAGGTTGTCCTTGACTGGTTTGATGGAAAGTCACGTCTGAATGTTTTAAATCTTCACCCTTGGAAGAAGAAGATCATGGATCTTACACCTCTCTTCAGACAGATTCAATGATTCCATGTGCACAGACAATACAACTCTATGGCAAACTCTTTCTCTCAAAGTTTGCTCTTGGAATGGATATTGGTTGGATGAATTATGAGGAAATCTTTGAGAATATCTCTGTTGACAAGGGATCTTTTTTCATCTTGTGAAAGCATATTTCAGCTAACAATCTAGTTAACTGAATGGTAACTTTTGATCTGTAGTTTTGGCATGAATTTTAGAATTCTAAATGTTTTTTTGTATATGTATATGTTCAAGTTTGTAGAATTTTGGTTTTGGGGGATGGGATTGGAAACATTTTGAGGAACTATATGACAAAAGTCATGGCTTATGACTTGAATTTGTTATTTGATATACTAAAAAGTTTCTTTTAATTCTAATAGAATAACATTAAAACTATTTTTTCACAAAGAAAAATTGGGTATAACTTCTTTGTGACTACTCCATATTTATAAACAATTTATGATATTTACTATCAATTTTTTTTTTATTTTTTTATAAAGAAGAGTTAAATAAATATAAATGGAAGATGAAATCCATAAAATATATAGAGTTTGAAAAGAAAAGAATAAAGATAATAATAATAATACACAACCCATTGTAGTTTAAAAAAACCCCTTTTTTTCCAACCTATATACTCTTGGATTCTTTTGGGCGTTCCCTTGCCCCACTTTGGAGTATGCTAGTTTAATAATATGATCATTAAATAAAACAAATCCTGTCACACAGTTGACAGGACATGACACTAATTTTATCTTGCCCCACTTTGGAGTATGCTAGTTTAATAATATAATCATTAAATAAAACACATCCTGTCACACAGACAGGACATGACACTTATTTTATCTTTTGATTAAAGCTTACATATCATTTTCTTCTTTATGTTTTATCTTTTGATTAAAGCTTACCTATCATTTTCTGCTTTATGGCCACTTGCAACAATATAGTGACTACAACAGGAGACAAAATATGACACTTATTTTATCTTTTGATTAAAGTTGACAGATCATTGAGTACAACAAAAACATGTCTCGTCTATTTGTGAGGGCCACTAAAGCGCCCAAGTGAACGCACCGAAAAAAGAAATATCTCGTTTTAGGTGAGAAGAGATATGTACTCCTCTCAATAGACCAAAGGAATATTTTGTAGGCGACTAAACCACCCATTTGATATGTACTCGACGCGTTCTGTGTGCTCAAACCGCCCATTTGATATGTCCTCGACGCATTTCGCAGAATGCCATTCCGTAAACTGTCCCGTCCATCCTTGGAAATTAGGGTTCTTCATTCATTCATCAAAATAATACATTTTCGTTCTCTATGCTATCTTATCTGCGACGATTTGGGTACTCTATTGTGAACCACGTGAGATGAAGGCAATAGTCGCTTGTGATATCAACAAAAACGACTGACGACTCTTCATCATCCAGGAGTTTTCTAAGGTTCTTAATTTTTAGCCTCAAAGGTCAAAATGGTCGAGTATCTAGCCAGAAAGTATCGTATGAGAACAGGCATGACGTTCAGTTCGAAATAAAAGCTATAACTTCGACCTTTGCGTAATCGTACAAATCAGAAAAGATGTATCTTACTGTGAAACAGACGAAGGCAGCAGACTAAACTGTTGGACACAAGGAAAGGTAAGGCATTCAGGGTTTTTATTTTCTCAACTTTTATGTTTCATTGCAATGCTTTTCTAATCAATATTTTAACGATAGGAATTAATAGAAATATCAATATTTTAACGAAATTAATAGTAAATAGAAGTTGATATTAATAGTAAATATAAGTTGCTTGGGGCAGTTTAATTGGCAAGTGTTTTGATATGAAGTTCTATTAAATTTCTAGATCAAATTCCCAGGAAAATAATAATGGTAGCAGTTGTGTAGCGTATGAAGTGCTCTAAACCTTACATTTAATTTTAATCCTTGCTTATAATTCAATTTTAAAAAATAAATAAATGATATTTTTTTTCAAAAACAAATGAAATTACCATGAGGTTTGTGGAAATGAAATTACAATCCCTGAAACCATGAGATTTGAGGGTTATGAGCATTTATGAGGACGAAGCATTTATGAGCATGAGAGGTTTGTGGAAATGAAATTACAATCCCTGAAACCATAAGATTTGAGAGTTATGAGCATTTATGAGGACGAAGCATTTATGAGCATGAGAGGACAAATATGAAAAAATTGTATAATACAAAGTATTATCTACTAGATTCGAAATTGAAATTACAATTCTCCACTATCTTCGAATCTAGAGAAATTGAAGTTACAATCCTTTGACACCATAACGCATTCAACATAATTTGAATACCTTGCCATGAGGAGCCCTATAGGCTACAAATATAAAAGGCAAAAACAACATTTCGAAAACAAGATCTAACCATATATGTGTCCAATACATCAACCTTATAATTGGAACATTGCATATAAACGTATAAAAATTGCTTTTATAAAGCATATAAACATGACATGGAAGCATATTATCAAAACAATATATAATAAATGTGTTATATATATATATATATATATAATATTTGAATTAAACATATAAATATATAAGATAGCTTAATTAAACATTTATATAATTAAATTAGAAAATAATATATATGATTGAAAATAATCATATAATATAAATATAAACTAAGTATATAAACAAGTATTAATAAAGGAAATACAAAAGAAGCATTATAAAATTGTATATGATTGAAAAGAAGCATATAATATAAATATAAACAAAACATATAAACAAGCATTATAAAATTGTATATAATTGAAAATAAACATATAATATAAATATAAACAAAGCATATAAACAAGGTATTAGTAAAGGAAATATAAACAAAGCATAAAATAAATATAATAAGCAAAGTATAAACAAAATATAATAAACTAAGCATATTTAATAAATGAAATATAAAAGAAGCATTAGTAAATGAAGCATGAATAAATTAAATAAATTAAATATTAATCATCGAAATGTAAACTAATCATTTATGCTTAATCATCTAAATATAAATTAATCATTAATAAATGGAACATATTATAAAGAGTATATACTAAATATAATAAACAAATTTAAAAGAAATAAACAAAGCATAATAAATAAAATATAAATGAAGCATAAATGAAATATAACAAGTGTTATTGTAGTGGCGATGTTTCTGCCGATAAGCTTTTGCATATGGGATGATAGAAAATTTGTTACAAGAGAAATGTTATGTAGAATGTGGAGATTCATGTTGCTAGATTGTAGTTCGTGCCTCTCAACTCGACTATATCATGACCAGGTCAGTTTTCTGTTCATTAGCGGGCTTGGTGGTTACAGGATCTCTTGTGATTTTTGTGGTTAAATGGAAATGCATTAGTAGGATGGATTATCATCCTCTTTAGATGGTTAACAACCTTATAGATATTTTCCACAAAATCCACACTTCCTATTTTACTTGGAGGATTTTTGGACCAGGAGTCTTGTTGAACTAAAAAAGGGTCTAGATAGACACTTAAAAGGCCGATTATATCGACTAAAAAGAATTAGACAAATAATGTTTGAACAAAGGGTAAAATCATGAAGGTGGGTAACACTTTTGTGAGAATTGGGTCTCCAAAATTCCTAGAGACCATTTTTCGACCGAACTAATACTTCTTTCGACAGAAAGTCTTATTTTTCCAGCTAACAAATGTTTCGTCCGAACCTTTGAATGTCAAATCGAATGGTATCGTGACGATGCCCTCGATTTTCATGTACAATTTTAACCGGATGATTTTTTTTCATCCGATAACACCTTTTCGACCGAAAGATATTTCGGTCGAAAGATTCGTTCAACAAAAATATTTTTCATCCGAAAAACACTTTCGGTCGAAAGAAGTTTTATATATTGCTCGCACGGTTTTATATATTGCTCGCACATCGGTCAAACCATCCTTTTTGAGCTAACGATAGTCTGGTGATGTTTATCGTTGTTGGTGTTGTTTTCGCTGTTGGTGCTGTCGTTGTTGGTGTTGTTGGTGATGTTGTCATTGTTTGTGTTGTTGGTCGTTGTTATAGTTGGTGTTGTTGGTGTTTTCGTTGTTGGTGTTGTTGGTGCTATTATAGTTGTTCACTGTTGGTGTTGTTGGTGCTATTATAGTTGTTCACTGTTGGTGTTGTTGGTGCTATTATAGTTGTTCATTGTTGGTGTTGTTGGTCGTTGTTATAGAAGGTATGTTATAGTTTTATAAATTAGTGTAATTAGCATGTTTTTGTTTTATATATTAGTGTAATTAGTGTAATTAGCATGTTAAAAAGTGAATTCATAGTGAATTAAAAGCACAATCAATTAACCACTGTGAATTCCTATACCTAATAAGAATAAGGAAGAGATTTGATAACTCCTCTTCTGACTCTTTCTACCTAAAATAAAAAGGAGTAATTAATCCTATTGTTTACTAGACTGAATAATCTAAACTTCTACTATCTCCTAAAGAAAAATCCTACTGTTCATACTTTTACAACAACACAATGAATTAAGCATAGTGAAAATTTCGAGGAAATGCTCCCAATTCACTAAGATAAGTATGGTTGGCAACCAACCATGTCTTTAGGCACTATTGACGCCTTAACATAACAAAATAGACAGACTCTTTATGTTATGACCCACCACTAGACTCTATATGCAACATGGGAGGGGTATTCAAGAAAACCTTCCAACTCACTCAATAGTCCCCCCAACCAATAATTCTCTTGACTTTCCCCATCAAAGTATCCCTAGGCATATGTTTTTCAATATTTGGACTAGGAACCACTCTTGGAGGCTTTTTCGTACATGGTTTCCACACTCCCCATAAGCATACTTGATTTGAGAAAAAAACCTGAATGGGCACACATTTCTTTATTTTGAAATATCATATCATTCCTAGCTAGCCAAAGGGCCCAAAGGACTATACGAGGAAGAGATTTATTATCCTGGGCATATTTTGTCTTAAACCAGATATATAGACAATCCACTACAATATATCCTTGTCATTTACCATTTCCGTTTGCTAATTTAAGAGCTTCCTCCCATATTTCTTTTGTAAAAGGACATGTTATCATCAAGTGAGGTAAGGTCTCATCATTAATTTTGCAGAAGATGCATCTTCATTCCCATGCGATGCTCTCTTTTTACAATTATCCCAAGTAAATATTTTGTTTGCAAGAACTAGGCAAAGGATTTTTTTTTTTTGTTTTATAGGGGATTTTATTTTCCATACAAACTTCCACCACCACTTCTGATCATTTTCCTCCTTTACCCAAAACATTTCTTTATATCCTAATTGTGTCGTGTATCTTCGTGATGAGTTTTTTTTAGACCAAACAATTTCATCCTCTTTCTCTCTTAATCTGATTGCACTCTATTTCAACTTTTGTACAAATCGAGTCCAACATTCTGCTTCCTCCCCTTGCAAACCTATCCTATTTTCTTCCTTCCAACCCTAATTCCAGATAGAAATATTGTTAGGGTCTACTGCCTCTGCCAAATAGCATAGCCTTTCAGATTAAACACAGTGAATTAAGCATAATGAATTCATTGTGCTTAATTCACTGTGATGTATATAATATACTATTTTCTAATTCAATGTGCTTGTAACATCCCTCTCTGGCGCACTAAGAAAAATTATTCTTTGAGGACACTTGCTCGCAAGTGATTCGGATTATTATGTTATTAAAACTTTTGATTTTGATTATGAGGCATTATGGGATAATGACATGTTGTATTACCGCTTTGACTTAGACAGGTGCTATTGACTTGGTTTTACTGAGTGTGCAGCGTTTTGGACCTTGAGGATGCGGAGGCATCGATGGAACCCCTTGGACTCTGGATTGAGTCAGGGAGTGTGCTATTGGGGTTTGATTGATTTACTGTGATATTAGTACATCTGATTAGATGATGATGTGGACATGTTCTGACATGATTTGTTGATGATGCAGGCTGACGATAGCTTGCCGACCAGACTCAGATATGGAGTAAAGGGGCCACACATGACTACTAGAGAGTTTGAGGGAGAGGTGTGGACAACAACCCTGCCACAACCTACTAGCACCCTCGCCGTGGCTCGAACTGTAGGTTAACTATTACCTATTTTGAGAGGACCGATGATGTCGTGAGGGAAAACTGCGACAGTCGCTCACGATGATTCTAAGGGGCGTGCAATAAGGCAGGGGCCTTATTAGAAGCCCTTAGTCTCCCACAAGTTCACCTGGTGGAGTGTTCACTCCAGGGGTTATTGATGTCTACCAATCAGTCAAGAGGTGAGTGGCACCCTTGGAGCATGTAGTGCATCCTGAAGGGCATGTCGCGCAAAGAAATAAAAGAGGCGAGTGGCACCCTTGGAGCACGTAGTGCGTCTTGAAGGGCACGTCACATTTATGATGATAAAGGAATGAACCTAGATGGCCCTAAGACAATTGACACACTGAGAAATTTTAAAACAACTTCCCTAATTAAATGTCACCCAGTGCAGAATCTAAACTCTAAGTCTAAAAATTTCGCTAGGGGTAAAATTTTGTCTACCCTTAAGAAAATATTTATATAAAAATAAAATACTAAAATGTTAAAATAAAAACCATTTAAGTAACGATTTTGGTCTTCATAAATTTTGGGTAAAATGAAGAGAGTAAGAAATTAAATAAAATCTGTGGATATAAATGTAAAGAAGAAATAAATTATTTTAACTTTTGATAGTTTAAAAAGATACTAAATTAAAAATAAAAGGAAAAAGAGGTTAAATTGCACAACTGCCGTTTTTTGCTCTAATAAAAGGGGGAAAGAGGGAAATTATAAAATTTAGGAAATTAGGGAAAGGAGGTAACATAAAAAGGAAAAGATGGGGAACTTAAGGTAAAAAGCGGGAGGGCAAATTAGTAAAGAATCTGCATTTAAGAACCTTCTAAATTGAACTAAATTAGCAACTTCATAATAGGGAAAGCCTTTAAAACTTGTAAGGGAATCTAGGGACACGTAGGAGTAATTTTAGGAGTAACTCTAGGTGGGCGAGGGAAATAAAACAATTAATAAATTAAAGAAAATAATTATTGGAGGAATGTGGGGGATGGGTGACACTTGTACGAAGGAGAATTTTTAGGAATTTTTATTAAAACTTAAATTAAATGAGATTTAGGGAAAGAATGGAAGTTTAAAAACTCTATAAAAGAGAGGGAGGAGAAGGAAGAAAGGATGGGCTGTTAGCGTAATGTTACGCTGCAGGATTAGTGACTTGACTGATTTACTTGTGGGAGTTGGGATTTCCCATCTCGGAGAGGAGTGGTAGCTCGGCCTTGCGAGGCGAGATGGGAGCTAGATGTACCATCTGGATAGTGTGTGTCCCCTTTGCAGCTCCGGGGGCTAAGGGGGAAGCAGAGTACCCCTAGCATTGGCTGGGAGGTATCGGTGAGGTCTCAATGGTCGGCGAGCGGGAGTGACATGGAGTGCACGGACGTCATTCGATGGAGGCGATAAGGCAATAGTACACTTCTTGCTTGAATGATAGAATGGTGTAGGATTTACGATTTAGATCTGCATGTGTATTGGGATTAACTTGCATCCATGTTGTTTAATTTATGTGCCTAGACTGATATAACCCTTGTGATCCTTTCAATGAGATAACCTTAGGGCCCTAGCCTTCTCTTCTGCTGTCAACATTTTTATTTGGTGTTCTGAGATGAAATTATTTAACTTCAATTGGTGTTTGAATCTTGTTGGTTGGAATGGTTTTACTTCAATTGGTGTTTGAATCTTGTTGGTTGAATGGTTTTATTTTATTATTTTACTCAAGCTTTTAATTGCAATCACGAAAAAAAAACGTTATTCTCATCATAATTCGCGAATGGAGAGGAAAAATAAGTACTTCTTCCATCTTTATGTATATGGAAAATTTTTAACTGTGTGTTGTAAAAAAATAAATGGCCACTCTAGCCTTGCTTCTATAACACTTAACGGCTGACTTTTACCTCTGTGGACTGTGTAAATTTGTCGCCCTTTTACCACTGATTTTTTTCTGCCTTACTCAAACAAGTTTGACTTCTTACCATAGCGGAATTGCAACCTGTACTCTATGTTTTCACAAGCGTATCTCTATGTTTTCCTTCACCTTTAAACTCTATGTCTTCATCTCCTTCAATGGAGGAAATAACTCTGAGTATGCATCCACTAATGGAGAATTCGTTCGAGTGCTCACCACTGGACTTTTATCTTAAGTTATGTTTAGGTTGAGTGAGCAGAGGACACTATGAGTGAGTGGAGCCTTCGGAAATTACTTGGAACCTGTGAGTTAAATTTCAATATTTTTCCATCCCTCATTTGGGAAAATCTTGGCTCCTCTTCCTTGTGACTTGGCGCTTGGGTTGTTAGCTTGAGCTTTTGTTGATAGGTGCTGGTTTCAAGAGAGATATCGAAAAATAGGATACATCTTTTTATTTGACAATCCTTCTCCGTTGCATGCATGACTCAGGAAAGGAGGGTCCACTGCCTAGCAGGCTGCGTTCGCTAGGCTAGAAGTATGACCGGGTCTTCACTATTTCCCTTTTCTCTTGTCAATCACCCTTTTTTTGGGGCCTGCATTACCTATTTTATCGACCAGACTTATTCCTATAGCCAACAACTTCCATTTGGCATTTTACCTTGCAACATCATCCTTTTGACAACTATATTTTCCTTTGTCAGCACTAAACTCCAGTTGGGCGCAGTGGCAGTCCTCCAGTTACGCATGTGGCGCCCTTCTGTTCCTTTTCGTATGGTCATCTACAGTCATGTCCATCTTTAATGACAACCAGCGTTTAAACTTTCCTTTTCCCGTGAATGATTACTTGGAAGTCGCGAAAAGTTTTTTATTTATTTATTTTTTTAACCTTTAAGTAATTTAATTTATTTCTTATGGGAATTTATGTCCTTCTTGTCATTGTCGAATTCTCAGCAACTCTGCCAGGTGGCAGTAGAGGTTTAAACATCGATGGATCATGTTATCTATAGAATCCAATGATGTATAAATATCCCACCTCTAATCTGGTGTGTTGTAGGTAGTAGACCAAGGAGCTTCTAACCTGCTGCAATTGCATTGATTGACAACCCCTGTGCAATTACCCAGTAGTCTTACCAGTATTAACTACCCTTTTGATGGATTTCACTCCAAAATTGCTTCAACCTCATTTTAGAAGAAAAATATTAAATTTAGGGGTTTTAGATTTTAGCGTTGAAAATTTTACATCTTTTTACTCAGACACTCATTACCTTTCTGACAACCACCTCTTGCATTAACAAGTGGCCTCTTAAACCAACGCACTTTTCAATTTTACTTGGGCCCCAGCTATCACTAGGGTAATAAGGTAGCGATTGTTAATTTTTACTGCCCTTTCCTCAAATGCATTATCACCGTATTTTAAATTATTTTCTTGTTATTTACTTCATGATAATGCCAGGTTAGTTGAGATTAAAAGCCGCATTATTTAATGCCTTGATATTCTCTCTACTTTAAAAGTCTTGTTATTTCCTTATTGGTTATTAAATAATATCTTTCTAGTTTAAAACTTTTACTAATGCGTCAAGAATAATGACTATTGGGTGAATATAGAATTAGATGACAGATTGTGATTATTTAATAATAGCAATAAGGCATTGGCAATCTATCTTGTTAATAAAATCCTTCTCCCTTATTTAGTTAAAGTCTCATATTAGGAATCTACTTATTTTAGTTAGTGTTCAATAATAACCAGTTACTTTAGTTTAACAATGTTTCAATTAAAGTTAATGACCTACTGATTGAGATTTGGTTAAAATTTAATTGCCCAACTAGAATAAAATGATTAAAGTTGGAGTGGAGATTTGTTGGAGTCATGGTTAAGTAGCTCTTAATTCTCTCACACCTTGAATTAATTTGGAAGTTGTATGGAGTCATGAATAAATAAGAAGTATGGTTGATTATGTAATTGTTCTCTTAGCGCTTCTAAATCAAGTAGGTTACTCTTGCGGCTTTAGGAGATATTGACGTATGATCGAATTGTAAGTTTATAATAGAATTTGTGTACGAACTTATGTCGTTTTATGATGGATTAGTAATCAATTTATCTTGCACCTTGGAATATATGTGATGTGTGATTGATTCATAGAATCGTGCGTTTATCTTCATTGATGTTGTTGACTTAGTCGTTTGAGTTTGGTTTTCTTGTGTTGGGTGGGATGTAGACGCCTCCTTGTTCCTCAGAACAGTCGGTAGCCCTGAGACCTTAAATGGTCAAAATCGATGGGAACCTGGGCTTGAGCATTGCTTATGTGTCTTGGAGGTCCTAACCAGTGTAGGGTAGGATGGGCGGATAGTTAGTCTTTTATTTCTCGTCGGTTGGTTGTCACTCTTTGCTTTTGGATGCTTAATGTGTGTCTTGGGTTGTCATGTTGTTGTCACCATTGTATGCGACATGTTCGTCGTCGCATGGCTACATGGAGTATAAGGTATTTATTACCCTTTTACACATGCACACACAAAAAAAAATATCACACTTTTTTTTAGAGGTTGATGTCGTGACGAATGAGAGGTTCGTTACATATGGTATCAGAGCTAGGTTCAACCCGTGACTTGGGAACACTACGAATTTTGTTTATATGATTCATTATATGGTTGTTGATTAAGTTGACTTGTGTGCATGCAGGTAATCATGGTTAGAGGACGCCACAGAGGCAGATGACGGGGTGTGAGGGGAGGAGGCGTGACGCCTCCAATAGCATCCATGCCCAAGGGGTCGAACCCCTAGGGAGACGAGCAGGTTCTCGGGCAGGAGCGGATAGCAATTGGAGATGTAGTCAGAATGATGAGATCCTTTCAGCTCATGTCCGAGGCACTAATCAATCGTTTCGACAGAGAAGAGGCCAGGGTTCCGAAACCCACTGAGGTTCCACTGCGTGCTCTGGTCGGTACTGGTAGCATTCACTGCGAACTTGAGAAGGTCAATTTTCCCAAGTTCTTCGGTGCCCCGAACGACACAGTCTCCGAGCCCTGGTTGGAGAACATTGGAATGTGCTTCACACTTCGCGATTATACCTCCAACATGAAGGTCCACATGGCGGTCTTTCAACTGAAGGGGAGCGCTCTTCTATGGTGGAAGACACTCCTACCGCAGCTGAACATGGCTGTCGAAGACATGTCATGGGAACTATTCGAGGAACGGTTCTGAGAGAGGTACCTTTCAGAGGAATTCATTGAGCGTCAGCTCAATGAGTTCAATGCCTTACGACAGGGAGGTCATACGGTGCCCGAGTACGAGGCCCGTTTTATGGAGCTACTCCAATATGCTCCACACCTTAACATGGAGAAACTTAAGGTCAACAGGTTAGTGTTCGGCCTTAACGACATCCTATGTGAAAAGGTTAGGATTTTGATGCCTCAAACCTTGCATGATGTCGTCCAGAAGGTCCTCATAGCAGAGGAGGAGCTTATCAGTGGGGGTCAGATTAGGACTCCAGCGAGATCAGCAGGGAAGGGTTAATCTGGAACACAGCAGCACCAGACACCAGCAAGACATGCGTCGGGATATCATAGCTTCCAGAAGGGATCCACTTTCACTACACGCCGGTGATCGTCGCCTCAGTAGAAGACACCTTATCGGGGACCACAACATCAACAGCAATGTCGCCTGCAGCAGCAGCAGTTTAGGCCCGTTCAGCAAAACAGACCAGGATTCCAAGCTGGTGGGCCATCATCTTCTACTTCGGGTACTAGGACTAATGGGCCGAAGAAGGGCTGTTGGACGTGTGGGGAGCCACACTACCAACGTGATTGTCCTGTGGAGAGGACCAAAGCATCTAGATCAGCAGGACTCACTACCGCGGGAGATATGGGCAAGGCCCATTGGATTCATGAAGTGGTGAATAACTGCCAGGCAGAGCATCATTCGACTGTGCTCGAGACGACAGGTATCGTCGTTGACCAGACCCTTAGTATTTTGATAGGTCTCGGTGCTACCGAAAGTTTCATTTCTGGTGCAACACTAAAAAGGATTAAGGTAAATGTTGGGTATGTGTTATATTCTTTGCACGAGTAGTAGTGTCTGAGCGTCTGCGTCAGGCGTGCAAGGGGGTTAGAGGGCAACGCCCCCGAATTTTTTTTTCGCACCGGGACGACATATTTTCGGGATGACATATTTCCGGGATGACATATTACTGGGACAACATATTTCCGGGATGACATATTTCCGAGACCACATGATATTTAGGTGGGTTTTTTGGCACATGGTTTTTTGCCGATGGTTTTCTATTTCCGGTTAAGGAATTAGGGTTTT
>SNQJ01S0021712.1:0-12178 GCA_010110895.2 Picea sitchensis | reverse complement strand
ATTTGCCATTGTATCTTTTCTGTTCTTTTCTGAATATCAGTTTGCAGTAGATATTGTACAAGGCTAGAATTTACAGTAAAGGTAGTCAAACAAGATGAGTTTATCTTCGTAAAGATGGCCTCGGGAGACAAACAAAAGGTTGGGGGAAAGGTTACGGGCTGTGCCCTTAACCTAGGAGAGTTTGTCACCAGGGGCAACTTGTACGTCACGATCTTAGGATCTTATGATTTCGTGATCGGTATGGATTGGTTGGAATCACATGAGGCGATACTCAATTGTAAGACAAAACGGTTGAGCTTGGTCAATGACGAGGGACAAAGACATGTGCTTGTAGGATGGAACCAAGGAGTTTCCCTAAGGTTCATCTCTTCCTTACAGCTATGGAAGAGTATGTGCAAGGGGTGAAAGATTTATGCGATCCTTGCGTTAAACGAAAAGGGAGTAATAGAAGATTTAGAACACCTTCCGGTGGTGAGAGAGTTTGCGAACTTGTTTCCAGAGGAGTTACCTGGGATTCCACCAAAGAGGGAATTGGAGTTTACCATAGACCTAAAACCAAGGACTGAACTGATAGCAAGAATGCCTTATTGGATGTCGACTCCAGAGTTACAAGAGTTGAAAATGCAACTGAAGGAGTTGTTGGACCTGGGACTGATACGTCATAGTGTGTCACCATGGGGTGCACCTATTATTTTCATACGAAAGAAGGATGGATCGTGGAGGCTTTGCATCGAATACCATCAACTGAACAAGGCTACGATCAAGAATCAATATCCATTGCCAAAAATTGATGATCTGTTCGACCAAATGAAGGGTGCGATGGTGTTCTCCAAGATCGATTTACGATCAGGGTATCACCAGTTATGGATCAAGAAGGATTATGTCCCTAAGACCACCTTTAAGATGAGGTTTGGACATTACGAGTTTACTGTTTTACCATTTGGACTGATCAACGCCCCAGGGTTATTTATGAGTTTGATGAACAGGGTGTTCCGCGAGTACTTGGACAAGTTCGTCCAAGTGTTCACTGATGATATTTTGATTTACTCTCGTACGAAGGAGGAGCATGATGAGCACTTGCGCTTGGTACTATAGTGTCTATGAGAGCACAAATTGTATGGGAAATTGTCCAAATGCTCTTTTTATCAATCGAGGATTCACTACTTAAGGCATGTCATCTCCGACGAAGTCATCACCGTGGATCCAGCCAAGGTCAAGGCTATTATGGAATGGCCTATGCCTACGAATGTCCTGGAAGTATGTAGCTTCATGGGTTTAGCAGGATACTATCGACGATTCGTCGAGGGATTTTCAAAGATAGAAAGTTTGATCACAGAATTGCAAAAGAAAAACAAGAAGTTTGTTTGGACCAAGAAATGCGCGGAATCATTTCAGAGGCTTAAGGAGTTGTTGACAACAACATCGATACTAAAGGTCCCTGACATGGACAAGGAATTATTGGTATTCACAGATGCATCCAAGGAAGTCTTAGGTGGAGTCTTGATGCAAGACGAACAAGTGATTGGTTACATTTCGAGGAAACTGAGAAAGCATGAGGAGAACTATGTGACGCATGATTTGGAGTTATTATCCATCGTATATTCCTTGAATGTTTGGAGACACTACCTTGTTGGACGAAAATTTGAATTAAAGACTGACCATTGTGGACTACAACACATTTTTATGCAAAGCGAATTGAACGCACGACAACTGCGTTGTTCGGAATTGCTTAGCGAGTACGACTTTGAGATTACTTACATAAAGGGAACAATGAACCAAGTGGCGGATGCTTTGAGTCGGAGACCACACATATTTTTAGTGTTACCTCCTCAGATGAATATATGCGAGACGATTCTCACTTTACAGCGTGACGATGACTGGTACAAAGAGGTCGAGGGTTTTATTAGACAAAACACAATGATGGTACCACGATTTGAGGGATTTTCATTTGATAGCGATGGTTTATTAAGGTTTAAAGGTCAGATTTACATACCACCAAATGACGAGTTGAGGGTGTTAATCCTGAGCGAGGCTCATAGAGTAGTTTACATGGCTCACCCGAGATTCATGAAGATGAGGGCAGACCTTAAACCCTTATTCTTCTAGAAGGGAATGAAGGACGACATAGTCAAATATGTGGCCAGATGTCTATAGTGTCAGCAGGTAAAGGATGAACATAGACACCCAGCCGGATTACTACAACTGCATGCCATTCCAGAATTGAAATGGGAGGTTATTTCGATGGATTTTATTGTTGGATTGCCACTGACGACAAGTAGACATGACTCTATCTTCGTAGTGGTAGACACCCTGACGAAGAGTTCTCACTTTATTCTTGTGCGTACAATGTATCAGGCACCTGAAATTCCTAGAGTTTTCATCAGTGAGATTGTGAGGCTACATGGCATGCCTAAGAGGATTATATCCGATCGAGGATCGATGTTTACTGGACGATTTTGGACGAGTTTCCAAGAGGCCTTGGGAACCCAACTTAACTTTAGTACTGCGTATCATCCAGAGACTGACGAATAGACCGAACGAACGAACCAAACCCTGGATGACATGTTGCGCATGTACGTGATGGACCAACAAAAGTGATGGGAAGAACTCTTGCCACTAGTGGAGTTCGCTTACAACAACAGTTACCAGAGCACCATTAAGATGGTGCCTTTTGAGTTCCTTTACGGGTGACCGTGTCAGACGCCCTTGAGTTGGGATAGGCTTAAGGATAGGGTCTTGGTGGGACCAGAAGCTATCCAAGAAATGGAAGAGCAAATGAAAACCATAATACAAAGGATTAAAGAAGTGTAAGATTGACAAAAGAGTTATGCCGATGTGCACTGAGTCGACCGTAGTTACGAGGTCGGTGATTGGGTCTTCTTACGGGTTAAACCGCATAAGAGTTCTATTAAGTTTGGGAAGGGAGCTAAACTCTCTCCTAGGTTCATGGGACCCTTCGAGATTGTGGAGAGAAAGGGGCCCATGGCCTATCGACTAGCCTTGCCTGATTCTTTGAGGTGTGTGCACGATGTTTTTCATGTATATGTTTTGAGACATTATATTAGTGATCCTACACATGTTATTGACATGAGATCCTTGTAGGTATCGTATGAGGGAGCACTCACGGCTGAGCCGCTTCGCATCTTAGATCACTGCATTCAACAGTTACAATGTCAAATGGTAGATCAGGTCAAGGTCCAGTAGGACAATTATAGTTCTCACTCGGCGACTTGGGAGGACGCATATGATATGTGCCAACAGTTTCCATTTTTGTTTAATAGATAGACATATGATATCGTGATACCCTTTATTTCAGCGTATATACTGTGAAACTTCGAGACAAAGTTTAGACCAAGAGGGGGTGTATGTAACATCCTTCTCTAGCGTACTGAGAAAACTTACTCTTTGAGGACACTTGCTCGCAAGTGATCCGGATTATTATGTTATTAAAACTTTTGATTTTGATTATGAGGCATTATGGGATGATGACATGTTGTATTACCACTTTGACTTAGACAGGTGCTATTGACTCGGTTTTACTGAGTGTGCAGGGTTTTGGACCTTGAGGATGTAGAGGCATCGATGGAACCCCTTAAACTCCGGATCGAGTCAGGGAGTGTGATATTGGGGTTTGATTGATTTATTGTAATATTAGTACATCTGATTAGATGATATGATGTGTACATGTTCTGACATGATTTGTTGATGATGCAGGTTGATGATAGCTTACCGACTAGACTCACATATGGAGAAAAGGGGCCACACATGACTATTAGAGAGGTTGAGGGAGAGGTGTGGATAGCAGCCTTGCCACAACCTACTGGCACTCCCATTGTGGTTCAAACTGTAGGTTAATGATTACCTAGTTCGAGAGGACCCACGATGCCATGAGGGTAGACTGCGACAGTCACTCACGATGATTCTAGGGGGCGCGAAATAAGGCGGGGGCCTTATTCCTTAGAATCCATTAATCTCCCACAAGTTCACCTAGCGGAGTGTTGACTCATGGGGTTATTGATGTCTACCAATCAGTCAAGAGGCAAGTGGCACCCTTGGAGCACATAGTACGTCCTGAAGGGCACGTCGCGCAAAGAAATAAAATAGGCAAGTGGCACCCTTGTAGCACGTAGTGCGTCTTGAAGGGCACGTCACGTTGATGATGATAAAGGAACAAACGTAGATGGCCCTAAGACAATTAACGCGCTAAGAAATTTTAAAACAACTTCCCTAATTAAATGTTGCCCAGTGCAGAATCTAAATTCTAAGTCTAAAAATTTCGCTAGGGGTAAAATTTTGTCTAGCCTTAAGAAAATATCTAGATAAAAATAAAATAATAAAATGTTAAAATAAAAACCATTTAAGTAACGATTTTGGTCTTCATAAATTTTGGGTAAAATGAAGAGGGTAAGAAATTAAATAAACTCTGTGGATATAAATGTAAAGAAGAAATAAATTATTTTAACTTTTGATAGTTTAAGAAGATACTAAATTAAAAATAAAAGGAAAAAGAGGTTAAATTGCACAACTATCATTTTTTGCTCTAATAAAAGGGGGAAAGAGGGAAATTATAAAATTTAGGAAACTAGGGAAAGGAGGTAACATAAAAAGGGAAAGATGGGGAACTTAAGGTAAAAAGTGGGAGGTCAACTTAGTAAAGAATTTGCATTTAAGAACCTTCTAAATTGAACTAAATTAGCAACTTCATAATAGGGAAAGCCTTTAAAACCTGTAAGGGAATCTAGGGACACCTAGGAGTAATTTTAGGAGTAACTCTAGGTGGGTGAGGGAAATAAGACAATTAATAAATTAAAGAAAATAATTATTGGAGGAATGTGGGGGATGGGTGACACTTGTACGAAGGAGAATTTTTAAGAATTGTTATTAAAACTTAAATTAAATGAGATTTAGGGAAAGAATGGAAGTTCAAAAACTCTATAAAAGAGAGGGAGGAGAAGGAAGAAGGGATGGGATGTTAGCGGAACGTTACACTGCAGGATTAGTGACTTGATTGATTTACTTGTGGGAGGTGGGATTTCCTAGCTCAGAGAGGAGTGGTAGCTCGGCCTTGTGAGGCAAGCTAGGAGCTAGACGTACCATCTGGATAGTGCATGGCCCCTTTGCGGCTCGGGGGGCTAAGGGGGAAGAAGAGTACCCCTAACATTGGTTGGGAGATACTGGTGAGGTCTTGATGGTCGACGAGCGGGAGCGGCACGGAGCACGCAGACATCATTCGAGGCGGGTGATAAGTCAACGATACGCTTCTTGCTTGAATGATAGAATGTTGTAGGATTTACGATTTAGATCTACATGTGTATTGGGATTATCTGGCTTCCATGTTGTTTAATTTCTATGCCTAGACTGATATAACCCTTCTGATCCTTTCGATGAGATAACCTTAGGGCCCTAGCCTTCTCTTCTGCTGTCAACATTTTTATTTGGTGTTCTGAGATGAAATTATTTAACTTCAATCGGTGTTTGAATCTTGTTGGTTGGAATGGTTTTGTTTTATTATTTACCTCAGTGTTTTTAATTGGGTAACTATTATAAAAAAAGAAGGTTATCTCGGCCGTTAAATTCAGTAATGGAGGAAAAATAAGTACTTCATCGATTCCTTTATGTGTTGGCGGAAAAATTTTAACCCTGTGTTGTAAAAAAATAAATGGCCACTCTAGCCTTGTTTCTATAACACTTAACGGTTGACTTTTACCTCTGCGGACTGTGTAAATCCGTAGCCCTTTTACCACTGATTCTTTTTTGCCTTACTCAGACAAGTTTGACTTCTTACTGTTCGGTCGCCAAAGTACCATCTTTTTACCAACCTTACACTTAACTTTCAAGTCACTTTCACTTCACTTTTAACCATATTTCGGTTTCCCACACCCTTACATTAAACCATTTTCATGATTACATGGGTTTTAGACATATTATTTTTCAATGCATCTATTTTAGTGTTTTTAAGTGAATTTATGATTAAATATTGGAAAAATGGCATGTTTACACTTATATATGAAAGTGGGATGAGTTTCATGATGTTTACAGGTGTATTTGAAGACTCTAACCAAGTCAAATTTGACCATCAAGCCTCAAATTCGAATCCTCTTCAACCCCTTGAAGATTTGATGAAGATTTGGAGATTTACTCAAGTATCTTGGATGGAGATTAATCTTAAGTTATGTTTAGGTTGAGTGAGCATAGGACACTATGAGTGAGTGGAGCCTTCAGCAATTACTTGGAACCCATGAGTTAAATTTCACTATTTTTCGTTCCTCGCTTCAGAAAATCTTTGGCTCCTCTTCCTTCTGACTTGGCGCTTGGGTTGTTAGCTTGAGATTTTGTTGATAGGTACTGGTTTTAAGAGAGATATCAAAAAAGAGGATACATCTTTTTATTTGAAAATCCTTCCCTGCTCCATGCACGACTCAGGAAAGGAGGGTCCACTCCCTGGCACCCTGCGTTCGCTAGGCTGCCAGTATGATCGGGTCTTCATTATTTTCCTTTTCTCTTGTCAATCACCCTTTTTGGGGGGCCTTCATTACCTATTTTATAGACATGACTTATTCCTGTAGCCAACAACTTCTATTTGGCATTTTACCTTGCAACGTCATCCTTTTTCCAGCTCTATTTTCCTTTGTCAGCACTAAACTCCAGCTGGGCGCAGTTGCAGTCCTCCAGTTACGCATATGGTACCCTTTTGTTCCTTTCTGGATGGCTATCTACAATCATGTCCATATTTAATGACAACCAACGTTTAAACTTTCCTTTTCCCGTGAATGATTACTTGGATGTCACGAAAAGTTTTTTTTTTTTTTTTTAACCTTTAAGTAAATTAATTTGATTCTTATGGTAATTTACATCTTGCTAGTCACTGTCGACTTCTCAACAACTCTGCCGGGTGGTAGTAGAGTTTTAAACATCGATGGATCATGTTATCTATAGAATCCAATGATGTTTAAATATCCCACCTCTAATCTGGTGCGTTGTAGGTAGTAGGCCAAGGAGCTTCTAACCTGCCGCAATTGCATTGGTTGACAACCCCTGCACAACTACCCAGTAGTCTTACTAGTATTAACTACCCTTTTGATGGATTTCGCTCCAAAATTGCTTCAACCTCGTTTTAAAAGAAAAATATTAAATTTAGGGGTTTTAGATTTCAGTGTTGAAAATTTTACATCTTTTTACTCAGACACTCATTACCTTTCTGAGAGCCACCTCTGGAATTAACGAGTGCACTTTTAAACTGACACACTTTTCAATTTTACTTGGGTCCCAGCTGTCACTAGGGTAATAAGGTAGTGATTGTTAATTTTTACTGCCTTTTCCTCAAATGCCTTATCACTGTCTCTTAAATTATTTTCTTGTTATTTACTTCATGATAATGCCAGGTTAGTTGAGATTAAAAGCCATGTTATTTAATGCCTTGATATTGTCTCTACTTTAAAAGTCTTGTTATTGCCTTATTGGTTATTAAATAGTAGCTTTCTACTGTAAGACTTTTACTAGTGCATCAAGAATAATGACTATTGGGTGAATATAGAATTAGATGACAGATTGTGATTATTTAATAATAGTAATAAGGCATTGGCAATCTACCTTGTTAATAAGAGCCTTCTCCCTTATTTAGTTAAAGTCTCATATTAGCAATCTACTTATTTTAGTTAGTGTTTAATAATAACCAGTTACTTTAGTTTAGCAATGTTTTAATTAAAGTTAATGACCTACTAATTGAGATTTGGCTAAAACTTAATTGCCCAACTAGAATAAAATGATTAAAGTTGGAGTGGAGATTTGTTGGAGTCATTGTTAAGTAGCTCTTAATTCTCTCACACCTTGAATTAATTTGGAAGTTGTATGGTGTCATGAATAAATAAGAAGTATGGTTGATTATGTAATTGTTCTCTTAGCGCTTCCAAATCAAGTAGGTTACTCTTGCGCCTTTGGGAGATACTAATGTATGATCGAATTGTAATTTTATAATAGAATTTGTGTACGAACTTATGTTGTTTTATGATGGATTAGTAATCAATTTCTCTTGCACCTTGGAATTTATGTGATGTGTGATTGATTCATAGAACACTATCGCGTGTTGATCTTCATTGATGTTGTTGACTTAGTCTTTTGAGTCTGGTTTTCTTGTGTCGGGTGGGATGTAGACGCCTCCTTTTTCCTCAGAATAGTCGCCAGCCCTGAGACCTTAAATGGTCAAAATCGATGGGAACCTGGGATTGAGAATTGCTTATGTGTCTTGGAGGTCCTAACCATTGCATGGTAGAATGGGCGGATAGTTAGTCTTTTATTTCTTGTCGGTTGGTTGTCGCTCTTTGCTTCCAGATTCTTGATGTGCATCTTGGGTCGTCATCTTGTTGTCACCGTTGCATGCGACATGTTTGTCGTCGCGTGGCTACGCTGAGTATAAGGTATTTATTACCCTTGTACACACGCACGCACAAAAAAAAATATTGCACTTGTTTTTAGATGTTGATGTCGTGATGAACGGGAGGTTCGTTACAGTGCTTAAAAAGCACGGTGAATTCAAATTGTGCATGTAAATCTATTTTCCAAAGATTGATGTAAATCTAGTGTGCATGGAAAAGAGATTGATGTATCGTTGTTTCCCAAAACCAATCTCACAAGTTAACATCAAATAAAAATTAATTATAAGAATGTGAGTTATCAACAATCGGATCCATGCAAAGAGAAACTAGATACCATGAATATTGAAATTCTTCAAACCAATAGAAATTTGTCATTAGAGTTTAAGAAGTTTTTATTTTTAGGTGAAATATTAACCATGCATATGAAAGTGAATGGATTAGTTCTCCATAAAACAATGAGTGTTTACCCATTCAAAATAGTGTTAGAAATGAGTTAATATTAAACAAGATAAGATTCTTATTTACTTCACCTATCTACACATCTAAATATAGGAATATACCATTAGATTTCATATAGGATAATATAGGTCATTGTCAGTGTTTCCAATTTTACTATGAATTGTTTTAATTCTAAGTGCAAATATATTATACTGTAGTGTGTGTATATTATATTGATGCCAAATGATTTAAATATTATGTGTGTTAAACCAGGGAATCAACAAACCCTTAAATACTAGCACTTGGGAAATGAAATGTTCCAACAACAAATCAAAGTTGTTCTAGGACTTAAACCATCAATTAGGTTCTAGAATTTAAACCATCAATTAGGTTCTAGAATTGTATTAGGTCCTAAATTACTTGAAACAACCATCAAATAGTGTGCCATGAATATTTATTTAATCTTTAGAAATATGACAAACTTTAATCATTCACAATTGTGGTATGATCACTGTGCTTAATTCACTGTGTTGTATATAATATAATCTTTTCTAATAACTGACAACATCATTTGGTGAGAACATCATGCTAATAAGATTATACAGTACTATCATATTAGAAGTGACCAAAGGACTCATTAACAAAACATCATGGACTTACTCTTCTATAAATACCCTTGTAATCCCATTAGATCAGTAATCACCTGTATTACACTGAGTATATCAACAACACGTTAGCTATTGGTATTACTCATCCTTATTCACCTAATCATCATAGTAATCATTACTAATAAATTTGTGGTGTTAAATGCTTAGTAGTAGTTGTGTTCTTTGATTAAGCGCTACCTTATTTCCATAATCTCTATACATGAGTTATCTCTTACTAGTACCAATAAAGAGCATAGGTAATCATACTTATTACACATAGATAGTGTAATCATAGTAACCTAATATGGAAACTGTAACATAAGAAAATAGAGTGGATTAGTACTAAGAGCTTGAACAAGCATGACCTTATATTGTAACATGATAGTAACTAATCATGTATCTTTGCTTAAGCTAGTGTTATATGTAATACAATCCTATCTATTACATATTATGTGTATTCAATGAAGTTTGTTATTACAGAAAGCATACCCTTATTAGTATAATGGAAACAATAATAACCTAACTAATATGGTAAATACATCTACTTATCCTTGTTAGCTATATAAGTATTCCAGTAATTATGTATATGGAGTAATGAAACCACATATGATCTACAAAGCATATTGAAATTACACTAGTGACCTTTTTCTCATAAGGATATGGATAGTAATCACACCTTAATTAGGTGAAATACATAGGATAAGCTTAACCTATTTCATGAAATCTAGAAACACTGACCTAACTAGTAATGATAAGGATCAGTTTAGGAAGTGCGTATACCTTATCTCTATATGTCTATGTTCTCCATGTATCTAGTCCATTCATATTGGTTGATCAATTACAAGCTTCATTAGTTATACCTATTACTAACCTTTATTGAATCAGTCACTAAACAATGGTAATCAAAGAGAGCTTGATTCTATGACCCTTATTGAACATTATGCAATGGACTTGTACTAATGAATGAGCAAGAAACATGTATAAGCTCTTACTACTAATCACGAGCTTGAATGAGTGCAATAGGTAAGGGTTAGAGTTATAGCCTATACTAATAGTGGTGTTCATATTACTGATATCTACTTGTATGAATGGAGTATGTTTACCATTGCTATTAACTCTTGTTGAAGTTGGTACTGTATTGGTATGTTTACCATTGCTATTAACTCTTGTTGAAGTTGGTACTGTATTGGTTACACTATGTTAACTATGTAGAAGCTCATGATCTTTGTAATATGGAGAAAGCTCTACTATGGCTTTACTACTGTGTTTCAATTAGGTTCAACTTTCTACTGGTGAAATAATGGCATTGTTACCTATGATATGTATATGTTTTCTACAAAAAGGGTATCTTACTATCACTGGTCTGTTAAGCTCTGCCCCATGTGAAGCTCTAGTCCCATCGATTCCATTTATTCCATAAGATTCCATCAGTGAATCTAAGACTCAAATTGGAACAATTTAGGTTGAGGGTATATCACCTTAATATATTCCCAGGGTGGTGGGTGGGACAAAGGATGTATCCATTCTAATGATTCCATGATGTTCTGTGTTCCTTGATTGTCGACAAATTTAAATATTCTAATGAAAATTAGCTTTATAACCCAAAATTAGAGAACAAAATAAGTATTGAAACGAGTGATAAGTCATGTTCTAGCCATGCCCAAAGAAAAATCTCACACTAATGCCAATAAAGTAATTTTATGTTATTTTTCCTTGTTTCAATTTTATTAGATGCATTTATTAAATTTCTTTAAGTAATTTGCAAGCTCATATATCCTATATGTCAATATTCTATAAGGTACTAGTTAAATTATCTTTCCTTCATATTACATCACCATATAGGTTTAGAACCTTGTCTTAGAACCATAGGTTTAGGAGTTTGATGGTGATGGAAAATATTGTGCCCTGGGTTAGGGATAACGAGTACAAAACATATTAGTTTTTACTCATTATTTCCCTCCATCCCTAGTCTCATACTATATTTTACTAATTATACTTGAAGAGTGAAACACAAGCATTTTCATATGCTTTGGTACACTAAGGAGGAGTCTCCTTATCCAATATATACCACAACAAGTTCACTTTGGTAGGAATCTTAAAAATAATTTAAATAACTCTTTAATAAACATTATAAAAAAATTACCATAAACATTATTTTTTTTTATATTTAAATATTTTCATATTCATTATATATAATGTCATAGTAAAAAAAATAGTTCTTAGTTTTTTCAATATATGTCTTTGATGCTTTGAAGTTGTTATAAATGCTTAAATGTCTTCAAGTTGTTTTATAAATTATATTTCAATCTTATGTTTCTATAACTTATGAACTCTCATATTCATGGATTTTCAAAGGATATCGAGATCGAGACGAGATGTTGAGACACGAGTCTCCAAAAATGCATCGCAAACGATCTAGGTTATCCAATGAAGGAGTAAGAGGAACCCCTTCTTTGACTGAGACTCTGAGGACATCGAAGACCCATATTTCAACAAGGCATGGAAACTTGAGAGGGGAAACTAGTAGTGATCAAAGTCAATCTAGTCAAATGAGGAGATTATCAAATGAATATGTGAATAGATCATCTAGAAAACTGTGCTCAAAATAGTTCTATGGATGCAACTTTCTTAGATAGGTTGCATATTAATACTCGAACATCAAAGAATGCAGAGAATGCATCACGACAAGAAAATATGTTCGGTAATTTTTTTTTTGTGTAT